>ML796747.1:553030-566853 GCA_009831015.1 Picea engelmannii
GTGATGAACTGACTATTTTGGACAGCAAGTTAACTGTCCAGAAACAGTGAGAAAAATCAGTTTGAAAACCTTGATTTCGGTGCCCAATAAGAGGCCATATGACAGGCCTGTTGGGCAACCATTAGGATCCTCTAAAATTCTACAAATAATGTTCATGAAGACCCATAAAAACCCATATGAAACAAATGGAGCCTTTCAGATATGTCAGCAATACGATATCATGACAATTAGAACCGTTCATTCTAAGCAACATGGTTTCCACTTAACAAACTCATGTCGATAGGATGTTATTGCATTCTTTAATGTATAACCTATAGGTAAAGCGCTTTTCATTAACTTGAAAACAATTCTAGAAATATGATCCGGATTGGATCATTATATTATTTGTCATCTATCTCGATGCTTTCAGAGTGGAAAAAATTGGAGGAATCAGCTTGCAGGGTCATTTTAATGGTAGGTACCAGTTTGGAAAATTGGGGTCCGGAACCTTCTGAAGCCATTTTGAGGCATTAAACAACGTTTTTTGGGGTTTTGGTGTACAAAACTTGCGCCCACCCTTTGATAGTGTTCTACACTCCGAGACCTTTCCAATGGTGTAGACCGTGCATCAATAAGAGTTCGTATGCAAAAGTCATGCCTCTCGCAAGTTGACCTATCGTGTTAACCACCATGGTACAAGAGGATGCCACGTTAGCCCCCATTACTCATGCATATGGGGCTAGCCATGTGAGGAATTTTCAGAAGATTCTAGAAGCTTCAAAACCCTACCACAATTGAGGGTCGAGGAAGTAAAAAACCTACCCCTAGATGGCTATCGGGCTATGTTAAATATCGGGCCACTAAGAGGAGAATGTTAATTTCTTGAAACCCAACAACCAGAAATTTTATGCCAATAATTTAACAACTCAGAATTTAATCTACTGCTGATATAAATTTTGTAAACTATGCCGAAAATTTACAGCTGAGTTTTTAATCATTAAAAATGCACTGCAGAATCATAAACAACACACACATTTGAACACAGATATTTCTGGGCAATGCCTCTGGAAAAACCCCATAGGGAAAGCTAGTAAATGAGAGGATTTTGTTGGCTTCGGAGGAAGAAAATAATTACAACAACTAATTCAGAAATTTCTTACAACCCAACAAACTCACCCTGTACGACCCTGCTTTTTTGGTCCAACTTTTTCAACCCTACTTTTTCTGCCCAGCTTTTTCTGCATAGCTTTTTCGGCCCAACTTTTTCCCCACAACTTTTTCGGCCCAACATTTCCGGCACAACTTTTTCCGGCCTTGCTTTTTCGCTCCAACTGCTTTTTCAACCTTGCTTTTTCGGCCCTGCAAAATCTTTCCTCCAGCTGCAAATTCTCTCTATTCCTCAGTGAAATGCCCTCTTCAGCTCTCAGCTCAATGTGTCTCATTCTCCTTAGATCTTCTTTTATAATCTCTTAATGACCAAGTCCCTAACCCTAAGTTCTCAACGATCAAGATTAGATCTTGCCTTCCCAAGATCGTCGATTGTGACTTAATCTCTCGTTGAGATGACTTAAATCAGTTAAGTCACTCAACTTTATAAAGGTCACTTTAGTCATTAAATGAAAGCCACTTTAACTTTATAAATGCAATTATAAAGTTAAAGATCTAGAGAGCGTCGCTCGGACACCTTTGCATGCTAGGCACTGCCAATGCAGAAGTACCTGTTCGAGCTACCCCAAAAATTAATACTCCCTCTTAGCAAGGAAGGAACTTCTAGTACCTCCACCTGGATCTGTCTCCAACCCCATCACTCCATCTACTACTGGAGCTGCTCCCTTTGAACTAGAAAGCTTCCCTGCCACCTGCACTGGATCTTGTGCTGAAGACCTGTTCCTCCTCACCATGCTTTTAGGAGTCTCCTCACACTCCTAAGCATCCAATTGTGTCATCTCATACCAGTTGAAACTCCTGACAGTACTGGAAGTAGTCTCACAACCACCTATCACTGACATTAATCCTGAATCCAAGATCCCCTTGGACTCACATAGACTGTCCCAACAACCTGTATAACCTCCCCTGTCTGACACCAAGCACTGTTGCTGCGTCCAGGGTAGCTCCCTTTGGATATATGAACACATGTCCATGCTCGAATACAACTCCATATCCCTCATCCTCCAAAGTTGATAGTGAGAGCTGGCTTACCTTAAGCTCCATAACAGATAACACCTTTGCCACCTCTAGAAATCTTCCCGAGTCTAGTTGGAATCTCACACATCCAACCCCCTTCATTGAATGCATGGTACTAGTCCGACAATCCACATGATAGTCTGCATCTGTCTCTGAAACACTAACGAACATCGACCTCATTCTCGTCATATGGCAAGATGATTCACTGTCCACAATCCATGCTCCAATGTCCCCAAACTTTTCACTACCACTGCCTGAAAGACAAGCCACAAGAGAAAATTCCTTCTCGAACTTCTCAACAAAATTATCGGTCTTAGTTGATGTTGATGCTGCTACTTGTGTCTCCTTCTTACCCTTTTTCTTGTTTGGACATTGGCTTGCATTGTGGCCAGTCTTAAGACATGCAAAGCATTTCAGTTTACTCATGTCCTGTCCATCTCCCCCACCCTTCTTTGCATGAAGAGCAACATTCTCCTCGTCTTCATCACCCTTAGTCTGACTGCCATGAAGAGCCTCATCTCAAGTCTCCTCCCGAGAGAAGTCATCCCACAAGCTATGCCAGTCAGGGAGATGTTATCGTGCCATAATTCCCTTCACGAACGGAGCCCACTTCTTTGAGAACCCATTCAGAGTTGTCCTCACAAGTTCATCATTTTTGACTACCTCTCTAACAACTGTTAACTCATCACGAACCTGTGATATCTTGGTGAGAGACGATGCCACTGTGTCAGTCTTGGACATCTTGGTGCTCCTGAGTTTCTCCCTCAGCACCATCTTCCTATTTTGGTTCCCACTTTGATAAAGCTTTGTTAGAACCTCCCACATCTCATAGGCATTTTTATTTTTGGACACATGAGGTATGGTATGGTCCTTCACGACTTTCAAAAGCATCCTTTTGGATTTCACATTTTTCTTATTGTAGGCCGCCAAAAGTGTTGTATCTGTGGGAACAACCTAGGTTTTCTCCACAATGTCCCATATTTTGTTTTCCTCCAACAACAATGCAATCTACTCTTTCCATGGGCTAAATTTCATAGCCCCATCCAGCTTGTCCTCAAACCTCAACCTTGTAGCCATCCTTGTCCATCTGACCAACAATACTTTTCCCTTCCTTTTTTGAGCAAAACCCTTGCAATCCTTGCAAATCCTTGTGTCAAAGTCTTCAGTGCCACTCTTCAGAGTCCCAACTCTGATACCATGTTAATTTATTGAAACCCAACAATCATAAATTTTATGCTAATAATTTAAAAACTTAAAATTTAATCTACCGTTGATGTAAATTTTGTAAACTATGTAGAAAATTTATAACTGAGTTTTAACCATTAAAAATGCATAGCGGATTCATAAACAACACACACATTTGAACATAGATATTTTGAGCAATGCTCCTGGAAAAACCCCGAAGGGAAAATTAGTAAATGAGAGGATTTTATTGGCTTCAGTGGAAGAAAATAATTACAACAACTAATTCAGAAATTTCTTACAGCCCAACAAACTCAGCGTGTACGACCTTGCTTTTTTGGCCCAACTCTTTCCGCATAGCCTTTTCGACACTGCTTTTTTCAGCCCAACTTTTTATGCACAACTTTTTCGGCACAACTTTTTTCAGCCTTGCTTTTTCAGCCCAATTGCTTTTTCAACCTTGCAAAATATTTCCTCTTGCTGCAAATTCGCCCTCTTCAACTCTCAGCTCAATGTGTGCTTCTCACTCTCCTTAGTTATGCTTTTATAATCTCTTAATGACCAAATCCTTAACCCTAAGATTCAACGATCAAGATTAGATCATGCCTTCCTTAAATCGATAGCTGTGACTTAATCTCTCGTTGAGATGTCTTAAATCACTTAAGTCACTCAACTTTATAAAAAGTCACTTTAGTCATTAAATAAAAGCTACTTTAACTTTATAAATGCAATTATAAAGTTAAAGATCTAGAGAGCGTCTCTCGGACACCTCCGCATGCTAGGCATTGCCAATGCGGAAGTACTTGTCCGAGCTACCCCAAAAACTAACAAAGAAGGGGTTCCATTCTATGTTATTGTATTTTGTTCCATAGCAGAGCAGAACAACTAGGAGTGGGAAATTAGAGAGCATAACAGAGGGGGTTAATGTTCTATAGTAGCCTAACATGCCATAGGTCTCAATTAACTCCATAAAGAGTGCCTTCTCCTTTGTACTTACATTATTTTCATACTAGAGAAAAGAGAGTAGAGCAACCTCACCTTCTAGTTGGGTTTTCTTCCGTAAGGGTTTCCTAGAGAAAATCTTTATGTTATCTTGTGGATGGTGTGTGATTGTACTTTACTCTTCTCTATTTTCCACATTTTATCTATTTCATGCACAAGCAGAAAAGTAGTAACTAAATATTCTGGAATCTAAAGGAATTTAACCTTCATAGTGTAGATTTCAGTTTTATTTATCAGATCTATTGTGACGAATTGTTCCAGTGGAATATCCACGACAGTTTATAGATCATATTGGTATAAGAACAGGTTTTTTTTTTGGGTATTTGTGGAAAGTTGCAAGATCCAGGAATCAGATTAAAGAGAAGTTGCAGAAACCCTAGCCATGATGGATGAGTTTGTTCATAACAACCCTTGAGATCCAGCAGAAGAGAGATTTGAGAGGTTGGAAGTGCAAGTTGCCAACATCAGTCACAATATGAACCTCCTCATGGTGGCTCTAGCAAGCAAGCTCAGACCGTTCGAAGATGATGGAGGCTCTAACTCATAGATCACATCGGAGGGGAAATCGGGAGATCAGGAAGACTCAGGAAAGGAGTCGCGCAAAGAATTTGTGAAAGAGCAGTCTAGTTCGAGTGTCGTGAACCCTTCATAGTTCCTATTCAAGATGGAAGCGAAAGTGGACATAAAGCCGTACCAAGGTGAGATTGATGCATTAAAGCTGAATCATTGGTTGCAACAACTAGAAGTTTATTTCAGTGTTCACCATATAGATGAAGAGAAAAAGATTTCGTTTGTTAGATTGAAGTTAGAGGGCCATGCTTTAACTTGGTGGGAAAACCATACAAAAAAACTCAGGTTGGAGGGTGATCCACTAGTAACTAAGTGGGAGGACTTCAAAACCCTCATTAAGTCCCAATTCTACCTTATCGGGTATGTAGAGGACCAATGGATCCAGTGGCACTACTTCAGGTAGAGGCAGGGGCAGAGTGTACATGAGTACACCACTGAGTTCAGAAAGATGGCTATCATGCTGAGTATCTCTCCCAAGAACCCAGATGTACTCCTCAAGTATTTGTGGGGCTTAGTCATCTATGAAAGCAGGTGATGCTCTTCAAGCCAAGGGTAGTCGATGAAGCGTGTCTACAAGCACAGTACCTGGAAAACATAGGCCAAAAAAAGGGGCAGACAATTGGTTCGAAGCAGAAAGAGCACCAGGAAGCTTCCAAGGAGGGGAAGAAGTGGAAAGAGGGAAAAGATAAGAAAACAACAACCACTACACATAAGTCCAAATATCCCAAAAACCATTGCAATTATTGCAACATTGATGGCCACACCGAGGAAAAATGCTGGAAACTACATCCAAAGATGAACTCGAAGAACTGTAAGGACAGAAAGAAAAAGAACCTTTTAGCCATAGATTCAAGCAATCAAGTTGAAAGTAGCTCGGATGTGGATGAAAAGATTGTCTGCACATCTATGCAGAAGGAAGTCAAATTGAGTAGCCTTCATCACCAGGGAGAGAGGGAGATGACCAAGCTCTTCCACATCAAGATTCAGGTCAAGAAGATCAAGATAAATGCTATGTTCGACTCTGGTTCATAAGCTAATCTCATAGCAACAAATTTGGTCAGTAAGCTTGGATTAGAGGTTCACGATCATCCTAGCCCATATCCATTGGGTT
Organism: Picea engelmannii; assembly: GCA_009831015.1. Taxonomy (NCBI): domain Eukaryota; kingdom Viridiplantae; phylum Streptophyta; class Pinopsida; order Pinales; family Pinaceae; genus Picea; species Picea engelmannii. The sequence goes on from ML796747.1 coordinate 559,059, forward strand.
GGGTAAACAGGGATGCAGAGATAAAGGTAACAAAACATTGTAAGATTAAATTTGCTATAAGTGTTGATTTTATTGATGAAGTGGAATTGGACGTAGTACCCCTTGATGTATATGGAGTAGTGTTTGGAAGCCCTTACATGTATATGAGATATGCAATCTTCATGCGGAGAGCCAACTAGTACCGATTGATCAAGGATGGGAAGTCCTACATCATCAACATGCATAAAGGTAAGTCAAAGATCTCACTGGTAAGTGCCAACCAAGCCAAGAAGTTGATTAGTTCTAATAAGAAATATGTTTGCTTTTCTTTAGAGAAAATCAGTCTGATGATGAGTCAATGAGATTGAAGGCATCCCTAGAGGGGTGTACTAAAGAGAAGAAACATCAGTTGGAGGAGTTGTTACAGGAATACAAAGGAGTGTTCAAGGAGCCTAAATGTCTACCGCCCAAGAGGGATGTGGAGCACAGAATATAGTTATTGCCAGACTCCCCATTGCTGAATATTGGGCTGTATATATAGTCTGTTCTAGAAGTGAATGAAGTGAAGAAGCAGTTGCAACAATTGTTGGAGCAGGGTGTGATTCGACCAAGTATGTCACCTTGTGGGTCACCCATCATAATTGTTCCCAAGAAGGATGGGACTTGGAGAATGTGTATCAATTATAGGATATTGAACAAGATTACATTGAAGAATCAATACCCTTTGCCAAGGATCAATGATCTATTGGACCAACTGCAGCATGCCAAGTACTTCACTAAGATGGATTTGAAATCAAGATTTCACCAGGTACGAGTCAAAGAAAAAGATACTTGGAAGATTGCCTTCAAGACAAGGCGAGGTTTGTATGAGTTGTTGGTTATGCAATTCGGTTTATGCAACACACCGACTATATTTATGAGACTAATGAATGATGTTTTACACCCTTATCTAGACTCATTTGTTATTGTCTATTTGGATGATATATTGGTTTATATCGCTACCTAGGAGGAGCACATCTCACATCTTATACAGGTGTTAGAGACTCTGAAAAAGCAACAACTGCTGGCCAATCTCAAGAATGCGAGTTTGCTCAATAGTCTTTGGTGTATTTGGGGTATGTGATTGGTGGAGGGGAGCTCAAGATAGATCTTGCAAAGATGGAGGCCATCATGAAATGGCCAGTTCCTACAAATGTCATTGAAGTTAGGAGTTTTGTTTGGGCAACACAATACTTGCGGAAGTTTATATCTTCATTTTTCAGCGGTAGCTGCACCATTCCATGCCATAACAACCAGTGGTAAGGGTTTCCAGTGGAGGAAGAATAAATAAAAGACCTTTGATGAGATGAAAGGAAAGATCAGTCAAGCACCAATGCTCGTGCTACTAGATTTGTAGAGGTCCTTCGAGGTGGAGACAGATGCAAGTGGGTATTCCATGGGAGCAATCTTGATGTAGGGAGGAAGGAAGGCCTGTTTGCTATCATTCTGAAGTATTTCTTGGGGATACCTATGATAAGGAGCTCTATGCCTTGGTACAAGTTGTCAAAAAGTGGATGCACTATTTGATGGGCAAGGAGACCATCATCCACACAGATCATCAACCACTACAGTATTTGCAGGCCTAGAGTAAGCTACAACAAACTAGACATTACAAGTGGATGGCGTTTTTACAACAATTTCATCTAGTCATCAAGTATAAGAAGAGTAGCACAAACAAGTTGGCAGACATGCTTTCACGACCACCCACATCTAAGATTACTGCTTTGGGAACTCTGATGCACATGTACCCTTTTACCCTTGATGCATACAAAGAGGCATATACAGAAGATGAGGACTTCAAGGAGGTGTTTCAACAACTACAGGGCCCAATTCATATAGAAGAAGGTGACGACAAGGCCGATTATCATTTCCAGAATGGTTTACTCTATAAGCTCGACAAGCTCTGTGTCCCTAATGGTGAATGGTTGCAACTTATTAGAGAGGCTCACACCTCCAATGTTGTAGGACATTTTGGTGTTGGGAAGATAGTTGCCAACTTACAAAGGTATGTGTACTGGCCCAAAATGCAAGGAGATGTGGCACAATATATTAAAGGATGTATACTTTGTTGTACGAACCCACAAGCCTAGTAATAGGAAGCAAGGTCTATACCATCCCTTACCTTTACCCACTCGACCTTGGGAAAGTCTTTCCATGGATTTTGTGGGAGGTTTATCAACAACCGGGAAGGGACATGACTATCTAATTGTGGTAGTTGATAGGTTCAACAAAATGTGCATTCTCATGCCTTGTAAAAATGCCATCAATGGACAAGAAGCAACAAACAAGTTCTTTGAAGAGGTCTAGGTGCACTTTGGGATACCAAGGAGCATCATCTCAGACATGGATACCGGATTTCTCAGTGCATTTTGGACTTCATTGTGGGAGAAGATGGACACTAAGTTGAAAAGGTCTACAACATTCCATCCACAAATAGATGGGTAGATGGAAGTAGCCAACAGGACTTTTGTGCAACTTTTGAGGGGTTACAATCAGAAGCATCCGAAGTCTTGGGATGGAAATTTGATCTATATACAACACTCATATAACAGAGCAATCCATACTTCAACTGGTAAGTCACCTTTTGAAACTTGCTTTGGGTATTTGCCACCTTCACCCTTACATGTTGTATATGGACAACAAGGAGGAGTGAGGGACGACCTCACAGGAGATGCATTAAAAGCAGAAAAAAATGTTGAGAAGATTAGGCAGATCCATTTGCAAGTGCAAGAGACACTGAAGAAATCACAGGAAAAGTACAAGGCTAAAAATGACCAACGCAGAATAGAGAGAACATTTAGAGTGGGAGACATAGTATGGTTATAGTGGAATAAGGAAAGGCTACAGGGTCTTGGTAAGAAGATCAAGGCTCTGTGGTATGGTCCTTTTGAGGTATTGGAAAAGGTGGGTGATAATGCCTATAGACTCAGTCTACCCCCATACATGCGCATTTAGTCAGTAGTGAATATGGAGAATCTCAAACTCTATGAGCCTTCCATGTTGGATCAGGAGGAGGAGCAGGTCCTACCTTCCATAGAGGACTTAGCATCAGCTGCTTAGGTAGAGTTAGTAGAGGATAAAATTTTGTAGAAACGGTCTAAAACTACAAGACAGGGGTATCATGACCTTTGGCAAATTGGGTTGAAAGGACAACTTCCAGGCAAAGCAAAGTTGTACTCCAGGGAGAAGGTAGAGGAAAAATTTCCTCACCTCGTTCATTAAAGATTTTGGGGACCAAAAGCTTCCCTAAATGGAGAGGTATGATCCAGATTGGATCATTATATTATTTGTCATCTATCTCGATGCTTTCAGAGTGGAAAAAATTGGAGGAATCAATTTGCAAGGTCATTTTAGTGGCATGTCCCAGTTTGGAAAATTGGGGTCTGGAATCTTCTAGAGCCATTTTGAGGCATCAAATGACATTGTTTGGGGTTTTGATGTCTGAAAGCAATGCCGACCCATTTGATAGTGTTTTACACTCCAATACCTTTCCAACGGTGCAATGTGTGCATCGATCAAATTTCATATGCAAAAGTTATGCATCCTACAAGTTGACATGTCGTGTTGACCACTATGGTACGAGAGGATGCCACGTCAACCCCCATTACTCATGCATATGGGGCTAACCACGTGAGGAATTTCAAGAAGATTCTAGAAGGTTCAAAACCCTACCACAATTGAGGGTTGAGGAAGTCAAAAACCTACCCCCGAGGGCTTTCGAGCTATGTTAAATACTAGGCCACTAGGAGGATAAGGGGTTCCATTCTATGTTATTGTATTTTGTTCCATAATAGAGAAGAACAACCAGTAGTGGGAAATTAGAGAGCATGACGGAGGGGGTTAATGTTTTGTAGCAACCTAACATGCCACAGGTCTTAGGTAACTCCATAGAGAGTGCCTTCTCCTTTGTACTTGCATTATTTCCATACCAGAGAAAAGAAAGCAGAGCAACCTCACCTTCGAGCTGGGTTTTCTTCCATAAGGGTTTCGTAGAACAAATCTTTTTGTTATCTTGTGGATGGTGTGTGATTATACTTTACTGTTCTCTATTTTCCACATTTTATCTATTTCATGCATAAGAAGAAAATCAGTAACTAAATATTCTGGAATATAAAGGAATTTAACCTTCATAGTGTGAATTTCAATTTTATTTATTAGATTTGTTGTGATGAATTGTTCCAGTGGAATATCCACGACAATTTACAGATCAAAATACATCATAAAAGTTTTTATGTACATGAAGGTTATCAGAGTTTCTCAACTTGGTAGAAGTGTCGCATCCCAACACAAAATGACGAACATAGACAAGGAAACAATTAGCCTTAAGAGATAACATTGGCTTAAAGAAAGAGTAATTATTTCTATAAGAAAAAGAGAAATTTCTAAATTATTAAAGGGGTATGTATTTTTTCTTTTCCAAGGAAAACCTCGTGGGGAAACCCAAGGGATACTTCTCCACATTTGTGGATGGTATCCATAATAAACCTGTCAGCGTAAACTAGTGCACCTAACCCAAGGGATTCGAACATAGCACTTGTCAGCGCTGAATTAGCCAAATGTCTAACAACATTAGCAATAACCGATTGAGCTGATCCCTTGAGCTATTAAAGGGGGCCTATATGCATTTATGAGGTTAGAACTATCCTAAAGTGGGCCAACATGTATAAGGTTAGCCTACATAAATTTATTGCAAGACACCCTCATATGTTAGTAGGTTGACCTTTCCTACGAGGGTTATGGATTAGTATTCGTTCCTTTCCTATGAGGTTCTGGATTAGTATTTATTGTATAGGAAGTTACTGATTTTCTATGATAATTAGGGAGGAATTCCCCCCTCGCTGTAGTAGAGGAGGTAATGTAGGCCAAGCTCATAGAGAAGTGTACTAGGTGTGGTTGTGAGCTAAATCTGAAGGTGAGGGGACTCCCATCACCCATGACTTCCATAGATCCCATGCGAGCAAGATTTTCTTTTCATTGGGACACCTTGGACCTTCTAGATATTCTCTTAGAGAGGGTTTGGTTTGGCTTATACTCCATTATGTTCCTCCACTTTAGGGCTTCAAAAGATTGACAATGAGCCCTTCAACTAAGCATAGCCTCTTCTCACTTCCCCATAGGATTTAGTTAGATGAGGATCTCACAAGATCCTAGGCCGCAGAGCTCAAATGCTCCAGGAAATAGGTTACAACAGTGTGACTGAGTGACAAGTGGGATGTCATCAGGGAACTTAGAGTGGTTATTTAGGATTCCCCCTTCGGGTGGACTTGTCATGGACTTCCTAAATGATGGCCCCACAAGGGAGGGAGTGGTGTCTCAAAGATTTAATTGGGTGTTGGAATTGTAATGGATCTTTCTCGTCTTATCCAGGTTCGCTTTACAATCATCTTAGGGCTAGAAGGCAAGCTGGTTTCCGCCCAAACCACCAGACAATTGATCACATCTTCACCCTTCGAGCCATTATTGGGGAGGCTTGCCATCACTCTTCGAAGGTTTACACTTGCTTTGTGGGATTTCATAAAGCGTTCGATATAGTTCTGAGAGATGCATTATTCCAGAGGCTTTGTGACATTGGCATATCAGAGACCCTTCTAGTGGTCATCATGAGGCTGTATGAGTAAGTTTCAGGACGTCCCAGGATGGCACATGGCCTTTCCGAATTTATACAAAGTACGATTGGGGTCACCGACACTCTTCGGGATTTATATTGATGAGCTGGAGTCCTTCCTCCATGAGCATATCCAAGAAGGGGATGGATGCCTTCTACTTCAGGTGTTGATCTCCCTGCTATTATTCGTCGACGACTTGGTCTTGTTGGCCTCCACTCCTGAGAGCCTACAGAGACAGATTGATGCAATGGCTATCTTCTGTGATCTTCGATAGTTGACGATCATCCTGGGTGAAACCGAGGTTTTGATCTTCAATGCATCGAAGAGTTCTCTTACAAACTTACATTTCTACTACCGGGGGGTAGAGATCGAGATCACCACAACCTACACTTATCTAGGAGTACAGTTAATGGGGCCCCATTTCAGTATGCAACAAACTCTTCAACCTAGGCTCAGTAAAGTGTATGGTTCCCTGGCCCTCATCGAGAGGCAATGCTTCCTGATTCAGTTTCAGGACATCTCGTCCAAACTCTACCTCATAGAGGTGATTATCAGACCCATTGTTCTCTATGGCCCCGAGATCTGGGGGCAAAGCTTGTTACAAATCGACCGGGCTAGGTTGGAGGGGGTCCAAACCCTACTTCTTAGGCATATCATTCGCTGCAAGTGGATGGTTCCACATCCCATTATTCAGGCAGAGTTTGGTGTCCACCCATTCCGCCTTGAGGTCATTTTTCGCTTGGTCTCTTTCTTTCATAGAGTTAGATCTTTCAAAGACTACCATCGGGAGAGAGTGGTACCCCTACCTTGCTCTTTTCTCCTCGGAGGCTCTTGCTTTGGATCCCCCCTTAGGCCGTGCACACGGTTGGTTCTCAGAGGCATCTCAACTTCTCCAGTCGATGACTATCTCCCTAGAGTGCCTTCCCCTGTTCGGTTTCTCCCTTGATACACTGCCTCGTCTCTTGCTGACTAAACATGTATTGAATTAGGCTATCAGAGAGGACATCTACAAACTATACATTTAGGTCACTTGGACCTCGCCTCCGACGAGCGTGGGCTTGAAGATGTCCTTCTATCTAGAGCATTTTTTGGAGCTGTAGGATGGCATCATCGTCCTCCCCTCTTATACACACAGGCATTGGATGCAGTCACTCAGGATCCCTATGGGTCAGCTCTGGGTTAGATCTCATCGACTTCGGATTGAGACGGACCACCATATACCACGGTCTGATAGGATTTGCTAGATGTGCCACTTAGAGGAGCCAAAGATTGAGGTGCACCTCATCTTTAGGTGCCCCATATACTATGAGATCAGAGGATGCTACCATTGTTTATATAGGGACTCGGGGATTTACATTCTTCCGATACCAAGACTAGAGATGCCTAGCCCTCTTTATCAGTGAAATCTTCAACCACATAACTCAGTTCTTGCATGCCCCACCCCGCCCTGGGATGACCAGGACGATCACCTCATACTTCCATGTTAACCCATCAAATCATAGCAACAAGCGGCAGGCTGAGTCCCAAAGTGCATTGGATAATATATTGGTGAGGTCTCGTGTCTCTCCTCAGCCTCCCCCCCGAGTAGATAGATCGTTATCATCGAGACCGTTTTGGAGGTGCCGAAGGATACATCAGTCCATACATCCTCATAGTGTTAGAGGGATTAGCTCCAGATAGATCCAGAGCAGGGCGCCTCACGTTTGTAGATCACCTCCTAGTTAGATGGGTTCCTAGAGATCTATCCAAAGTTTCTCTTTTTGGCCTTGGATGCTAGGAGTATCCCCCACTCCTCCATCCCCTGCAGGATCATACAACTGGACCCCCTGATAGTCCTTGAGGACACCATTAGCAAGCTAGTGCCCAGTTCGCCCCCCTCGCCATCGACCATCCAACTCGGGAGACCTTAACAGCTGCATTGTCAGACCTCTCTCTCACTCTCTCTCTCGATAGACTTTTGAGTTGGGCATACTCACTTTTATTTTGGATCACCATAGCTTTGTCATGGTTATATACTTTCTTAGGCTACACTACTTTAGGTTTCTTTCTTTATGTTATTTTCGGCATTATCTAGGAGTTGCGTTTGCACTCCCACATTGTACTCATACTTGTTGTAGCTTTCAGTTCCATTGACCTACTTTTGTAGTCATATGTTGGACATTAATAAATGT
>ML796747.1:566903-589674 GCA_009831015.1 Picea engelmannii
ATAATAGAGCGCAAAACTCCTATCTATACACAAAAGGGAGTAAAGCCCGAACTTGTGGCACAAGTTACCTTTATGGGGTAATTAGGCTCTTATTTAGCTAATTAATCATAAACATGCTAATTATCTATTTTAGATCTTGTTTCACATATGTGACCTTTACAATGATACAACAAAATCTTCCAAGGCATAAGATTGAAACCAATGTTGCAAATATCGACATTGGCAAAATATCGTCGAGGGTGTGAAAACGAAAAATATCGGCAACATCGGGGAAAATATCGAAAAATATCAGAAAATGTCTTCAGAATGAAAAACAATGTTGTAAGAATGAAAATATCGGAAAATATCGCCGACCTTGATTTTGAAGATAATATCGCCAACATCGAGATATTATCGAGATGTTGGTAACACTGATTGAAACATTACTACAAAATTATGAGCTTACATACAAAATGCCTCATTTACATATGACAAGAAACTACTTCAAATAGCCATCAACTGTCAACAAGTTTGCGTATGAAAATGAAAAGAAGAAAAGGAGCAATTGCAGGTCCACACCTTGACCATTAACTTTATATATATACCCTTATAGGTGTAATGCCTGACCTGCCTATACTTGTTGAGTTTTGTGTACCTTGGGAAGTGGTCCCCTTGTGTTTGTGAGTCTCTAAACACGAGGGAAATGTTTGACCCTTGTATCTTTACTTTATGTTCTAATTTCACTTTGACTTAGTCACTTAAGTCAAAAAGTGAAATTTGTCACTTAAGTCATAAAGTGACTATTAATTCACAATGTGGGTGAATTAAGAGACATAAAGCAAACTATGGAAACTCGAGCAAAGTGGGTTTCCAAGTGAGATTTCTGAGATGAGATCTCACCCATTGATTAGACTTGGCAAGAGCTCATCTTAGCCACTAATCTTTTAGGTTTGGCCTTGGAAGGCTAAAGGGGGTGCAAAGGGCAAAGATAGGCTCTATTGTTCACGTCATGAGTTTTGTAGAGGAGTTGGAGAGGAGGAGAAGAGAGGCACACTTGAGGAAAGAGGGCACAAGGGTTTGAGGAAGCACAAGCAAGCTTGAGGAAGCTCTCATGGAGGCTAGGCACATGAGGCTAGTTGGAGGGTGCATTTTGTGAGGATAGGTGCATACTAGCAGGCACTTAGTAGAGAGGGCGCAAGTGGCTTGGAGGGCGCAAGTCTTGAGGCGGAGGATTCTTGGGTTGAGGGTGCATCTTTGTGGCTAAAGGGGTGCAAGTTCTCATCTAGCATGCATCATCTTCAAAGAGGGCGTAGGGCTTCTTCACTTAGTAGGCACAACAAGTGGTGCACATTCTTCAAGTAGGGTGCTAATCCCAAGGAAATTCTTGGTCTAGCTTGAGAGGAGCTTACCTATGTAACAGGTTCCTTTGTATTTGTTTCTTGTTGTAGCATTTGCTAGAGATCTCCTTATATATATCTACTCCAAACTGGTTTTCCCCAGGGGGGTTTTATCCAGGGTCATGTTGACCAAAAACCCATCAGTTCATTTGTTATGTGTGCTTAGTTATTATCAGCTGTAAAGTAGTTAAAGATCTAAGAGGGTATTGTATGTTTTAAGGTTTATGCATGTGCTAACTTTGGTCACCAAAACACTTGCAAGAGCACCTTTAAAAGAGCACTGAATCACAAAGTTAAAGGCAGATTTGAGGGGGAGAAAAATCAGAACTGTTTGCTGTCCTAAAACAGCAGCAAGAACAGTTTGGAACCTTGAACTTAGAGCCCAACAAGAGGTCATATGACAGACCTGTTGGGAAGCCTTTAGTACCTCAAATTTTTTTCAATACTTAGGTTGCTTGCCTACCCAAAAGTTAGGTGTGATAACTTGGGATTGATTGATAGATAAAGGAGATGGTATAGATCAGTTTTCCCATCACCATCTAGGGAAGGGATTCAGCCTCTCTATCGCCTTTAATGTTTAGGTACACAACATTACTTCCTCCTTTTGACACCTCTTTTGTCAATCAACATATATCTATATGCACTTGCTCCAACACCTCTTCAACACATCAATTGGTCAAATCAAAGTTGTTCTTGAGTTCCATATCTTGCAAACGACTCTCCTAGAACCTTCAATTTGAGTCAATATCTTGGGAATTCAATCCTCTGACCATCTCATTTTGGCCTAATTTCTTCAATGCTTGAGTTGAAGGATGTCCAAGTAGTCGACACCAAAGGGTGAGGGTATGAACCTTTGTTTTCTTTCCATTGACTAGTTCATGCTCATTCACCAATGTTGACTTAGGATCTATCAACCCAACCTTAGCTTTCTTTGCAAACTCAACTTCATAGTCTGACTTTGTTGCAACAATGTTTGTCAATCTCGTCGATGAGCAACATAGCTTGTAAAGTGTACTAACACACACTCCTTTTGCCACAATCTTTCCTCCCTTGATAATTAAGCAGTATCTACTAAGAAATTGCATAGGAAACCCAATGTTTGTGATTTTGTTGTTTGAGAATAGATTTTTCCTCAAACCTGGAACATGGAATTCGTCATAAATCTCCTTAGTTATGACCTCCATGGCGACATATCTTCATAGCTCTTTTATATACAATCTAACATGAAAACCTTCTTGAACCTTTCGATAGGAAGAAAACCACTCCCTTTGTGGAGTCATGTAGAGAGCATCCTAAGTCATTAAACCACAACTTGTTGATAGAATGTGCTTGGGTTGAAGTCACAAACAAGTTTCCATCCATTGATGCATTGCTTGCTTGTGAAGTCAACCCCTGTGTCTTACCATTCTTCTTGGTCTTTGTTGACTCCTTGAATTAGCTTTTAATAACCTTTCTTGCGACAATTCCAATGCTTTACATGTTGCAAGCTTTCCTCAGCTTTGATTATCTGGACCGTTTATTTTCCAACACTTATGAGGATGTCTCGGTCTAGCCACTGAAGTGATTGTTCACTGGATAACAAAGCATTATTTCTTGTCTGCTTTGTAAGCAACTTTATTTTGGTCTCTCTGGAAGAAGTGAATCAACCATGTCACTCAACCTGATCTTCTCTGCATTGTCCAGTGACATCACTAGATTTTCATACTAATCAGGAAGGATGCACATCAAAGTCACAACTGGATCTTCTTCAGTGTTGTTGACTCCAACTGTTGCAAGGTTGTCAACCAATGCTTCATGGTGTTCAGATGTCTAGCTATTGTTTCTTCCTACAGCATCTTCAAGGCAATGAGCTTTCGTCTCAGGCATACTTATTACGACAGTGGTTGTCTCAAAAAGCCCACACAAGGCCAACCAAATATCTTTTGTTTTCTTCTCCTTCGAGCCATTGAGTAAAACCAAATCTGAAAGGCTCAACATGATGGTTTCCCTTGCTCTATCATTCAAATTCTTCCAGTCTTCATCATTCAAATCTTTTAGGTTGGCCCCTTGCACAATGATCCAAAGCTCCTCAATCAAAATCAATTCCTTCTCTAGTTTCCAGAGGTTAAAGCCTTCACCATCAAACTTCCCAATCACCCACTCATCTGATATGAATGCCGTATTGTTTATTAGCGAATAGCTCCCACTGAATCTCGACTTTCACACATATTACCAGTGCTGACACTATTACCACCAGATCATTGATTGTTATCGTCAGCTCTCACATTTCTCCCCTTGAACCAAACCTACAATCCAAAGTTCCTCAATCAAAATCGATTCCATCTTGATCTTCCAGAGGTTAAAGGCTTCAGTATCAAACATTCAATCACCTGCACATCTGATGTGCATGCCATATTGTTGATTAGTGAACAACTCTCACTGAATCTCGACTTTCACACATCTTAACAGTTCTGAGACTATTGCCACCAGATCTTTGATTGTTATCATCAACTCTGATATTATTCCTCTTGAATCAAACCTCTGTCTCCGATACCATATGTTACAATCAGAGACTTAGCTCTTATACCATATATTGGCACTGATACCAATAATTAAGAATCAAGATCAGTTAGATAGATTAGTCGACAACTCTAAGACAAATGACAGAAGTCCGTTAGTGTCAGCAAGCCAACATACAAATTTAAGTCGCACAATATATTTGGAGCAGTAACAAAAGTAACCAAAATTTAAACAGATAGAAAGCATAACATCCAGTGTTGCAAATATCTTGATTTCTCCTGATATTTCCAATTTTTTCTAGTGTGTTTTAGGTTGCTAATTTATCTGATATTTTCTGAGTTACTTAGGTCCAAGTTTATCTAGCTGACATTTTCCCTGATATTTCCAATAAGTTTCTTAATGGACCATCAGCGAAATATTCCCTGAAATGATATCTGAAACATTGATAACATCCCCAAGGCATAGATATATTTAAGACAAAATATTATTTTCCTTATTCTATTTAGAGTAAAATTTGCAAAATTCTCAAAGAATGATACAAGGCATCAATCCAGTATCATCATTTGTTACTAATACATAACGCAGTTTTATACATGAGATGGTTAACCATTACACCACGTTATCCATTTGCATCAGTTACTGTGGGTGGTAGCTTGTGAAATCTGAGACCTGATCTCTACTATCCACACTTACATAGTCATCACAATGTCAGGAATACTGGGTCATTAATCAACTTTGACCAAGTCTCCGGGTCAACTATACTAACCAGATGTTAATGGCATTGTTGGCCTCTATTGACTGATGTTGATGGTCGACCAATACACAAGTTGGCCTCTAAGTGGACAAAGCATGACTTTTAAGTGGATGAGCTATCTTCCAGCATGTAAGATACTAGAATAGTGATGATCACATGGCACTAGCCTTTGGAGTGTAGATTTTTGAGGAACTATGAGGCTACCCAACAAGCCTGTCTTATGACCTCTTGTTGGGCTCTAAGTTATGTCAACAAGGCTGTCCTTTGCTGCTAGTGCTGTTTTAGGACAGCAAACAGTTAAGTACTTTTCTGCCCTCAAACTGATGGTTATATGCTCTTTTAAGGTGTGCCCTTACAAATAGTTTTAGTTACCAAGTGTTAGTACATGCAAACCTGAAAACATTTAACACTCCTCTAGGATCTTTACAAGCTCCTACAATTGAGTTAAACACTAAGCATACATGAAAAATGAACACAGGTGTTTTTGGTCAATACGACCCTGGATAAAACCCCCTCGGGGAAAACCAATTTAGAATGAAAGTGTATATAAGTGATGTCTAAAGCATGAGATACGACAAGTAAGCAAATACAATGGAACTTGTACAAGTAGCATGCTCCTCTCAAGCCTTGCTAAGGGTTCCAAGAAGATATGCGCCCAAGTGAAGTGCGCCCTCTTCCTTTGTTGCCAATCTCACTAAAACAATGCGCCCTTGATCCTCTTTGCTCATATGAAGAAACCCTTGCACACAAACTAGCTGTTGTGTGCTACCTCCCCACTGAAACTGACAGATCTGTGATTGTCCAAGTGTAGCTAGTGCCTGCTAAGTGTGCGCCCTCCTCCTAGAGTGTGCCCTCGTCAAAGCTAGAACAAGCACCACAAATAATAGAGGGCCTAAGCTTCCATGAGTCCTCCATGAAAGGAGGTGCCCAAGCTTCTCTCAACCATAGCCTCCATCCTTATCTCAATGCTCTCTCTCAAACTCTCCAAGTGAACAAATGAGTGAATTGAGCCTCTCTTGGCCCTATGCGCCCTCCTTGAGCAATCCACAAGGAAACCTAAATATGGATGGCCTAGATCACTCCAAGCCACATCTAATCAATGGGTGAGATCATCCCAAAAGAATCTCACTAAGAAAGCCACTTTGGGTTAAGTTTCCTAAGTTCACTTTATGTCCCTTCATTCATCCACTTAGTGAATAAATGTCACTTTTGCCTAAGTGACAAAATTCCACCTTTTTGGCTTAGGATAAAGTCAATGTGGAATTAGACATCAAGTACAAGGTACATAAGCCCAAATATTTCCCTCTTATGGTTAGAGGCCCAAAACCACAAGGGGACCACTTCCCTTGGTACACCAGAACTCAACATGGAGGAGAGTACTTACGGGAGGCTTGAGCATGGGGACTGTCCATTACATAGACAATATGCTAGACTTCCTCGTTGTTTGAGTAGGCATATATTTCATGCTAACCACAATATCTCTCTTGTTTCTTTTTGCTTGTGTTTTTGGAGCAAAAAGATGGTTTCTAACAGACTATGCTTTTAAACATTAAAACATCACCAATAAGAAATGATTACCGCTAGTAGATTGTGGAATGATCTGAGAGAATGGCTGTGGACGGCTGAAAAGGATTTTTACTAAGTGACCAGTGCTTAGCTTGTTAGTTTTGAAGACCATAGAATCCCCTGAGAATTCTCTGCTTTGCAAATTTGTTGATCCTGATTCCTATATTTTCTGCAGTCAATGTAATATCTGCTCTCTCTCTCTCTCATGATTCTGGAATTGTCATATACCTGAAAAGATGAGGTTTTGAAGATTTCAATTGGATTGTTAATAACACTTATTTAAATGTTCTGCATAGACGATGAGAATAAAACATATTGACAAAAACTATGTAACATGTGTGCTCATCTTTCTTCTATACAATGGATGGTAAAAAAGATACTGCCGTACACTTATTGTTGATGCTAAAGATTCAGCTTTGATTGCTCTCAATGTGTGCTCATCTTTCTTCTATACAATGGATTTTCAAAAAGGTACTGCTTTACACTTATTGTTGATGCTAAAGATTCAGCTTTGATTGTTCTCAATGTTGTGACTCACCAGAATGTCAATTTAGCACGAAGGTTTGCTTTGGTTCCACTAGGGCCACCTCTTCTATCCTACAAGAGCAACTGTAAAGCAATGTTGAAAGCTGTAGGTGATTCTGTCCAACTGGAAGTAGACCGTGAATACAAAGCAGGAGAACCAATTGTTGTCTGGTAAGTTAGTAAGGAAATCAGACTATTTACCAACTTTATTAAGGTAGGTCTCTTTTCAGGAACCCTAGGATCTGGTTGACTGCAGTCATGTCACTTGACATGTTTATGTTTGGATGAACTGCGAAAAATATTAGAGTTTAATTGCTTTTTTGCAGGTGTGGCCCTCAGCCAAATGCAAGATTATTGTTGAATTATGGTTTTGTGGATGAAGATAACCCTCATGACCGTCTTATAGTTGAGGTATGTGATACTGCCTGCAACATCAAGTGATTAGTTGTATTAGTTTCCCTGTTGTTTTCAATTTTCATAAAGACCACAATATTATGGCACTGGGGCATGTTTCAGGTAATGCTTATTTTGTTTTTGAAAGGTATCTTTGGATACAAAGGACCCTCTGTACCAGGATAAAAGAATTATTGCACAGAGAAATGGCAAACTGTCTGTGCAGACATTTAATGTAAGGAAAACTCCAAATTAGCATGCAAATATAGAGTTCTTTCACTATTTGTTGTATGGATTATTATAGTGTTAACTTTGCACTTTGATTGTATTGCTTTACAGATATACATTGGAAGGGAAAAGGAAGCTGTCTTAGATATGCTTCCCTACTTGCGACTTGCCTATGTATCGGATCCTTCTGAGATGCAGTCAGTTTTGTCCTCACAAGGTCCTGTCTGTCCAGTAAGTCCCACTAAAATTACACATAAATCTGTACATGGTTTTGTGAGATTATGCATTGTATGGAAGCAATATCAAGACAGCTTTTAATCAATTGTTAATGTTTGGTTGCACACATTTGCTCAATATTACAAAACATATGGCAGACTTTTCTTAGGTTTTTTTTCTTCAGGGCCATCCTTTTAAGATGTATACTACTACATAGTACAAACCCATTGCATGATAATGTTGAGATTTGGGTACCTTGGAAAGTGGTCCCCTTGATAATATTTGACCCATTATTGTGCCTTATACTTTATGTCTAATTTCACTTTGACATTTTTCTTTTGTCAAAAGGGTGAAATTTGTCACTTGAGTGAATAGTGTCACTTAAGTGAATAGTGTATTAATTCACTTTGTGGGTGAATTGAGGGACATAAAGATAAATAAGGAAACTAAGCCAAAGTGGGTTTTGAGTTGAGATACCTTTTGGATGATCTCAACCTTTGATTATAAATTGGATGGGATGATCTCATCCATCCATTTCTAGGTTTCCTTATGAATTTCTATAAAGAGGGTGCATAGGGCAAAGAGAGGCATTATTCACTTGTATGTTCACCAAGAGAGTTTGGAGAAGGGCAAGAGGATGGGAATGGAAGCTTTGGGAGAGGAGAGCTTGGGCGCCTCCATTCATGGAGGGCTCATGGAGGCTTAGGGCCCATATTATTTGTGGTGATCACACTTGCTTGGAGGAGGGCGCACCATAGGAGGGGGGCGCACAGCTAGTAGGGAGCATCTATACTTGGAGGAAGTCAGTGCTGATTGTTTCAGTGGAGAGGCAACACATAAGAGCAGATTTCTGTGGTGGGGTTTCTTCATTGGGTCAAAGAGGAAGGAGGGCGCTTCATTTCAGTGGACAGATCAACAAAGGGAGAGGGTGCACTAAGCTTGGGCGTATATCTCATTGGATCCTTTGGCAAGGCTCGAGAGGAGCTTGCTATGTATACAGGTTCCTTTGTATTGTATTACTTGTTGTATCTCATGCTTTAGATACAACACTGGTTTTCCCCGGGGGGGTTTTATCCAGGGTCATGTTGACCAAAAATACTTGTGTTCATTTCATGCATGCTTAGAGTTTAGATCAGCTTGTTAGAGTTGTAAAGATCCTAGAGAGGGTATTCTATGTTTTATGGAGTTTTATATGTGCTAACTGTGGACAGCAAATTCCCTATTAAATCATCTAAAACAGCAGCCATAAAAGAGCATTGAATCATTTCCTTGTTGGCAGACTTAGAGGGCAGAATATCAAACTTGTTAGCAGCCTTTCAACAACAACTAAGGCAGTTTTGATTGCTGCTGGAACTAGGACAGAAATCTGTCCTGTAGCAGCCTGTGAGAAACTGTGATGAACTGACTATTTTGGACAGCAAGTTAACTGTCCAGAAACAGTGAGAAAAATCAGTTTGAAAACCTTGATTTCGGTGCCCAATAAGAGGCCATATGACAGGCCTGTTGGGCAACCATTAGGATCCTCTAAAATTCTACAAATAATGTTCATGAAGACCCATAAAAACCCATATGAAACAAATGGAGCCTTTCAGATATGTCAGCAATACGATATCATGACAATTAGAACCGTTCATTCTAAGCAACATGGTTTCCACTTAACAAACTCATGTCGATAGGATGTTATTGCATTCTTTAATGTATAACCTATAGGTAAAGCGCTTTTCATTAACTTGAAAACAATTCTAGAAATATGATCCGGATTGGATCATTATATTATTTGTCATCTATCTCGATGCTTTCAGAGTGGAAAAAATTGGAGGAATCAGCTTGCAGGGTCATTTTAATGGTAGGTACCAGTTTGGAAAATTGGGGTCCGGAACCTTCTGAAGCCATTTTGAGGCATTAAACAACGTTTTTTGGGGTTTTGGTGTACAAAACTTGCGCCCACCCTTTGATAGTGTTCTACACTCCGAGACCTTTCCAATGGTGTAGACCGTGCATCAATAAGAGTTCGTATGCAAAAGTCATGCCTCTCGCAAGTTGACCTATCGTGTTAACCACCATGGTACAAGAGGATGCCACGTTAGCCCCCATTACTCATGCATATGGGGCTAGCCATGTGAGGAATTTTCAGAAGATTCTAGAAGCTTCAAAACCCTACCACAATTGAGGGTCGAGGAAGTAAAAAACCTACCCCTAGATGGCTATCGGGCTATGTTAAATATCGGGCCACTAAGAGGAGAATGTTAATTTCTTGAAACCCAACAACCAGAAATTTTATGCCAATAATTTAACAACTCAGAATTTAATCTACTGCTGATATAAATTTTGTAAACTATGCCGAAAATTTACAGCTGAGTTTTAATCATTAAAAATGCACAGCAAAATCATAAACAACACACACATTTGAACACAGATATTTCTGGGCAATGCCTCTGGAAAAACCCCGTAGGGAAAACCAGTAAATGAGAGGATTTTATTGGCTTCGGAGGAAGAAAATAATTACAACAACTAATTCAGAAATTTCTTACAGCCCAACCAACTCACCCTGTACGACCCTGCTTTTTTGGTCCAACTTTTTCAACCCTACTTTTTCTGCCCAACTTTTTCTGCATAGCTTTTTCGGCCCAACTTTTCCCCACAGCTTTTTCGGCCCAACATTTCCGGCACAACTTTTTCTGGCCTTGCTTTTTCGGTCCAACTGCTTTTTCGGCCCTGCAAAATCTTTCCTCCAGCTGCAAATTCTCTCTATTCCTCAGCGAAATCGCCCTCTTCAACTCTCAGCTCAATGTGTCTCATTCTCCTTAGATCTTCTTTTATAATCTCTCAATGACCAAGTCCCTAACCTTAAGTTTTCAACGATCAAGATTAGATCTTGCCTTCCCAAGATCAACGATTGTGACTTAATCTCTCGTTGAGATGACTTAAATCAGTTAATTCCTCAACTTTATAAAGGTCACTTTAGTCATTAAATGAAAGCCACTTTAACTTTATAAATGCAATTATAAAGTTAAAGATCTAGAGAGCGTCGCTTGGA
Organism: Picea engelmannii; assembly: GCA_009831015.1. NCBI lineage: Eukaryota > Viridiplantae > Streptophyta > Pinopsida > Pinales > Pinaceae > Picea > Picea engelmannii. Next base: position 577,498 of record ML796747.1, read on the forward strand.
CACCTCTGCATGCTAGGCACTGCCAATGCGGAAGTACCTGTTCGAGCTACCCCAAAAATTAATACTCCCTCTTAGCGAGGAAGGAACTTCTAGTACCTCCACCTGGATCTGTCTCCGACCCCATCACTCCATCTACTACTGTAGCTGCTCCCTCTGAACTAGAAAGCTTCCTTGCCACCTGCACTGGATCTTGTGCTGAAGACCTGTTCCTCCTCACCATGCCCTTAAGAGTCTCTTCACACTCCTAAGCATCCAACTGTGTCATCTCATACCAGTTGAAACTCCTGACAGTATTGGAAGTAGTCTCACAACCACCTATCACTGACATTAATCCTGAATCCAAGATCCCCTTGGACTCACACAGGTTGTCCCAACAACCTGTATAACCTCCCCTGTCTGACACCAAGCACTGTTGCTGCGTCCAGGGTAGCTCCCTTTGGATATATGAACACATGTCCATGCTCGAATACAACTCCATATCCCTCATCCTCCAAAGTTGATAGTGAGAGTTGGCTTACCTTAAGCTCCAAAACAGATAACACCTCTGCCACCTCTAGAAATCTTCCTGAGTCTAGTTGGAATCTCACACATCCAACCCCCTTCATTGAATGCATGGTACTAGTCCTACAATCCACATGATAGTCTGCGTCTGTCTCTGAAACACTAACGAACATCAACCTCATTCTCGTCATATGGCAAGATGATTCACTGTCCACAATCCATGCTCCAATGTCCCCAAACTTTTCACTACCACTGCCTGAAAGACAAGCCACAAGAGAAAATTCCTTCTCGAACTTCTCAACAAAATTATCGATCTTAGTTGATGTTGATGTTGCTACTTGTGTCTCCTTCTTACCCTTTTTCTTGTTTGGACATTGGCTTGCATTGTGGCCAGTCTTAAGACATGCAAAGCATTTCAGTTTGCTCATGTCCTGTCCATCTCCCCCACCCTTCTTTGCATGAAGAGCAACATTCTCCTCGTCTTCATCACCCTTAGTCTGACTGCCTTGAAGAGCCTCATCTCGAGTCTCCTCCCAAGAGAAGTCATCTCACAAGCTATGCTAGTTAGGGAGATGTTATCGTGCCATAATTCCCTTCACAAACAGAGCCCACTTCTCTGAGAACCCATTCAAAGTTGTCCTCACAAGTTCATCATCTTTGACTACCTCTCCAACAACTGTTAACTCATCACGAACCTGTGATATCTTGGTGAGAGACGATGCCACTGTGTCAGTCTTGGACATCTTGGTGCTCCTGAGTTTCTCCCTCAGCACCATCTTCCTATTTTGGTTCCCACTTTGATAAAGCTTTGTCAGAACCTCCCACATCTCATAGTCATTTTTCTTTTCGGACACATGAGGTATGGTATGGTCCTTCACGACTTCCAAAAGCATCCTTTTGGATTTCACATTTTTCTTATTGTAGGCCGCCAAAAATGTTGTATTTGTGGGAACAACCTAGGTTTTCTCCACAATGTCCCAGATTTTGTTTTCCTCCAACAACAATGCAATCTGCTCTTTCCATGGGCTAAATTTCATAGCCCCATCCAACTTGTCCTCAAACCTCAACCTTGTAGCCATCCTTCTCCATCTGACCAACGATACTTTTCCCTTCCTTTTTTGAGAAAAACCCTTGCAATCCTTGCAAATCCTTGTGTCAAAGTCTTCAGTGCCACTCTTTAGAGTCCCAACTCTGATACCATGTTAATTTATTGAAACCCAACAATCATAAATTTTATGCTAATAATTTAAAAACTTAAAATTTAATCTACTGCTGATGTAAATTTTGTAAACTATGCAGAAAATTTATAGCTGAGTTTTAACCATTAAAAATGCATAGCGGATTCATAAACAACACACACATTTGAACATAGATATTTTGAGCAATGCTCCTGGAAAAACCCTGAAGGGAAAACTAGTAAATGAGAGGATTTTATTGGCTTCAGTGGAAGAAAATAATTACAACAACTGATTCAGAAATTTCTTACAGCCCAACAAACTCAGCGTGTACGACCTTGCTTTTTTGGCCCTGCTTCTTCGGCCCAACTTTTTCCGCATAGCCTTTTCGACACTGCTTTTTTCAGCCCAACTTTTTACACACAACTTTTTCGGCACAACTTTTTTCGGCCTTGCTTTTTCAGCGCAACTGCTTTTTCAACCTTGCAAAATATTTCCTCTTGCTGCAAATTTGCCCTTTTCGACTCTCAGCTCAATGTGTGCTTCTCGCTCTCCTTAGTTATGCTTTTATAATCTCTTAATGACCAAATCCCTAACCCTAAGATTCAACAATCAAGATTAGATCGTGCCTTCCTTTAATTGATGGTTGTGACTTAATCTCTCGTTGAGATGTCTTAAATCACTTAAGTCACTCAACTTTATAAAAAGTCACTTTAGTCATTAAATAAAAGCCACTTTAACTTTATAAATGCAATTATAAAGTTAAAGATCTAGAGAGCGTCTCTCGGACACCTCCGCATGCTAGGCACTGCCAATGCGGAAGTACCTGTCCGAGCTACCCCAAAAACTGACAAAGAAGGGGTTCCATTCTATGTTATTGTATTTTGTTTCATAGCAGAGCAGAACAACTAGGAGTGGGAAATTAGAGAGCATAACAGAGGGGGTTAATGTTCTATAGTAGCCTAACATGCCATAGGTCTCAATTAACTCCATAAAGAGTGCCTTCTCCTTTGTACTTACATTATTTTCATACCAGAGAAAAGAGAGTAGAACAACCTCACCTTCTAGTTGGGTTTTCTCCCGTAAGGGTTTCCTAGAGCAAATCTTTCTGTTATCTTGTGGATGGTGTGTGATTGTACTTTACTCTTCTCTATTTTCCACATTTTATCTATTTCATGCACAAGCAGAAAATTAGTAACTAAATATTCTAGAATCTAAAGGAATTTAACCTTCATAGTGTAGATTTCAGTTTTATTTATCAGATCTATTGTGATGAATTGTTCCAATGGAATATCCACGGCAGTTTATAGATCATATTGGTATAAGAGCAGGTTTTTCTTTTGGGTATTTGTGGAAAGTTGCAAGATCTAGGAATCAGATTAAAGAGAAGTCGCAGAAACCCTAGCCATGACGGATGAGTTTGTTCATAACAACCCTTGAGATCCAGTAGAAGAGAGATTTGAGAGGTTGGAAGTGCAAGTTGCCAACATTAGTCACAATATGAACCTCCTCATGGTGGCTCTAGCAAGCAAACTCAGACCGTTCGGAGATGATGGAGGCTCTAACTCATAGATCACATCGGAGGGGAAATCGGGAGATCATGAAGACTCAGGAAAGGAGTCGCGCAAAGAATCTGAGAAAGAGCAGTCTAGTTCGAGTGTCGTGAACCCTTCATAGTTCCTATTCAAGATGGAAGCGAAAGTGGACATAAAGTCGTACCAAGGTGAGATCGATGCATTAAAGCTGAATCATTGGTTGCAACAACTAGAAGTTTATTTTAGTGTTCAACATATAGATGAAGAGCAAAAGATTTCGTTTGCTAGATTGAAGTTAGAGGGCCATGCTTTAACTTGGTGGGAAAAACATACAAAAAAACTCAGGTTGGAGGGTGATCCACCAGTAACTAAGTGGGAGGACTTCAAAACCCTCATTAAGTCCCAATTCTACCTTATCGAGTATGTAGAGGACCAATGGATCCAGTGGCACTACTTCAGGTAGAGGTAGGGGCAGAGTGTACATGAGTACACCACTGAGTTCAGAAAGATGGCTATCATGCTGAGTATCTCTCCCAAGAACCCGGATGTACTCCTTAAGTATTTGGGGGGCTTAGTCATCTATGAAAGCAGGTGATGCTCTTCAAGCCAAGGGTAGTCGATGAAGCGTGTCTACAAGCACAGTACCTGGAAAACATAGGCCAAAAAAAGGGGCAGACAAGTGGTTCGAAGCAGAAAGAGCACCAGGAAGCTTCCAAGGAGGGGAAGAAGTGGAAAGAGGGCAAAGATAAGAAAACAACAACCACTACACATAAGTCCAAATATCCCAAAAACCATTGCAATTATTGCAACATTGATGGCCACACCGAGGAAAAATGCTGGAAACTACATCCAAAGATGAACTCGAAGAACTGTAAGGACAGAAAGAAAAAGAACCTTTTAGCCATAGATTCAAGCAATCAAGTTGAAAGTAGCTCGGATGTGGATGAAAAGATTGTCTGCACATCTATGCAGAAGGAAGTCAAATTGAGTAGCCTTCATCACCAGGGAGAGAGGGAGATGACCAAGCTCTTCCACATCAAGATTCAGGTCAAGAAGATCAAGATAAATGCTATGTTCGACTCTGGTTCATAAGCTAATCTCATAGCAACAAATTTGGTCAGTAAGCTTGGATTAGAGGTTCACGATCATCCTAGCCCATATCCATTGGGTTGGGTAAACAGGGATGCAGAGATAAAGGTAACAAAACATTGTAAGATTAAATTTGCTATAAGTGTTGATTTTATTGATGAAGTGGAATTGGACGTAGTACCCCTTGATGTATATGGAGTAGTGTTTGGAAGCCCTTACATGTATATGAGATATGCAATCTTCATGCGGAGAGCCAACTAGTACCGATTGATCAAGGATGGGAAGTCCTACATCATCAACATGCATAAAGGTAAGTCAAAGATCTCACTGGTAAGTGCCAACCAAGCCAAGAAGTTGATTAGTTCTAATAAGAAATATGTTTGCTTTTCTTTAGAGAAAATCAGTCTGATGATGAGTCAATGAGATTGAAGGCATCCCTAGAGGGGTGTACTAAAGAGAAGAAACATCAGTTGGAGGAGTTGTTACAGGAATACAAAGGAGTGTTCAAGGAGCCTAAATGTCTACCGCCCAAGAGGGATGTGGAGCACAGAATATAGTTATTGCCAGACTCCCCATTGCTGAATATTGGGCTGTATATATAGTCTGTTCTAGAAGTGAATGAAGTGAAGAAGCAGTTGCAACAATTGTTGGAGCAGGGTGTGATTCGACCAAGTATGTCACCTTGTGGGTCACCCATCATAATTGTTCCCAAGAAGGATGGGACTTGGAGAATGTGTATCAATTATAGGATATTGAACAAGATTACATTGAAGAATCAATACCCTTTGCCAAGGATCAATGATCTATTGGACCAACTGCAGCATGCCAAGTACTTCACTAAGATGGATTTGAAATCAAGATTTCACCAGGTACGAGTCAAAGAAAAAGATACTTGGAAGATTGCCTTCAAGACAAGGCGAGGTTTGTATGAGTTGTTGGTTATGCAATTCGGTTTATGCAACACACCGACTATATTTATGAGACTAATGAATGATGTTTTACACCCTTATCTAGACTCATTTGTTATTGTCTATTTGGATGATATATTGGTTTATATCGCTACCTAGGAGGAGCACATCTCACATCTTATACAGGTGTTAGAGACTCTGAAAAAGCAACAACTGCTGGCCAATCTCAAGAATGCGAGTTTGCTCAATAGTCTTTGGTGTATTTGGGGTATGTGATTGGTGGAGGGGAGCTCAAGATAGATCTTGCAAAGATGGAGGCCATCATGAAATGGCCAGTTCCTACAAATGTCATTGAAGTTAGGAGTTTTGTTTGGGCAACACAATACTTGCGGAAGTTTATATCTTCATTTTTCAGCGGTAGCTGCACCATTCCATGCCATAACAACCAGTGGTAAGGGTTTCCAGTGGAGGAAGAATAAATAAAAGACCTTTGATGAGATGAAAGGAAAGATCAGTCAAGCACCAATGCTCGTGCTACTAGATTTGTAGAGGTCCTTCGAGGTGGAGACAGATGCAAGTGGGTATTCCATGGGAGCAATCTTGATGTAGGGAGGAAGGAAGGCCTGTTTGCTATCATTCTGAAGTATTTCTTGGGGATACCTATGATAAGGAGCTCTATGCCTTGGTACAAGTTGTCAAAAAGTGGATGCACTATTTGATGGGCAAGGAGACCATCATCCACACAGATCATCAACCACTACAGTATTTGCAGGCCTAGAGTAAGCTACAACAAACTAGACATTACAAGTGGATGGCGTTTTTACAACAATTTCATCTAGTCATCAAGTATAAGAAGAGTAGCACAAACAAGTTGGCAGACATGCTTTCACGACCACCCACATCTAAGATTACTGCTTTGGGAACTCTGATGCACATGTACCCTTTTACCCTTGATGCATACAAAGAGGCATATACAGAAGATGAGGACTTCAAGGAGGTGTTTCAACAACTACAGGGCCCAATTCATATAGAAGAAGGTGACGACAAGGCCGATTATCATTTCCAGAATGGTTTACTCTATAAGCTCGACAAGCTCTGTGTCCCTAATGGTGAATGGTTGCAACTTATTAGAGAGGCTCACACCTCCAATGTTGTAGGACATTTTGGTGTTGGGAAGATAGTTGCCAACTTACAAAGGTATGTGTACTGGCCCAAAATGCAAGGAGATGTGGCACAATATATTAAAGGATGTATACTTTGTTGTACGAACCCACAAGCCTAGTAATAGGAAGCAAGGTCTATACCATCCCTTACCTTTACCCACTCGACCTTGGGAAAGTCTTTCCATGGATTTTGTGGGAGGTTTATCAACAACCGGGAAGGGACATGACTATCTAATTGTGGTAGTTGATAGGTTCAACAAAATGTGCATTCTCATGCCTTGTAAAAATGCCATCAATGGACAAGAAGCAACAAACAAGTTCTTTGAAGAGGTCTAGGTGCACTTTGGGATACCAAGGAGCATCATCTCAGACATGGATACCGGATTTCTCAGTGCATTTTGGACTTCATTGTGGGAGAAGATGGACACTAAGTTGAAAAGGTCTACAACATTCCATCCACAAATAGATGGGTAGATGGAAGTAGCCAACAGGACTTTTGTGCAACTTTTGAGGGGTTACAATCAGAAGCATCCGAAGTCTTGGGATGGAAATTTGATCTATATACAACACTCATATAACAGAGCAATCCATACTTCAACTGGTAAGTCACCTTTTGAAACTTGCTTTGGGTATTTGCCACCTTCACCCTTACATGTTGTATATGGACAACAAGGAGGAGTGAGGGACGACCTCACAGGAGATGCATTAAAAGCAGAAAAAAATGTTGAGAAGATTAGGCAGATCCATTTGCAAGTGCAAGAGACACTGAAGAAATCACAGGAAAAGTACAAGGCTAAAAATGACCAACGCAGAATAGAGAGAACATTTAGAGTGGGAGACATAGTATGGTTATAGTGGAATAAGGAAAGGCTACAGGGTCTTGGTAAGAAGATCAAGGCTCTGTGGTATGGTCCTTTTGAGGTATTGGAAAAGGTGGGTGATAATGCCTATAGACTCAGTCTACCCCCATACATGCGCATTTAGTCAGTAGTGAATATGGAGAATCTCAAACTCTATGAGCCTTCCATGTTGGATCAGGAGGAGGAGCAGGTCCTACCTTCCATAGAGGACTTAGCATCAGCTGCTTAGGTAGAGTTAGTAGAGGATAAAATTTTGTAGAAACGGTCTAAAACTACAAGACAGGGGTATCATGACCTTTGGCAAATTGGGTTGAAAGGACAACTTCCAGGCAAAGCAAAGTTGTACTCCAGGGAGAAGGTAGAGGAAAAATTTCCTCACCTCGTTCATTAAAGATTTTGGGGACCAAAAGCTTCCCTAAATGGAGAGGTATGATCCAGATTGGATCATTATATTATTTGTCATCTATCTCGATGCTTTCAGAGTGGAAAAAATTGGAGGAATCAATTTGCAAGGTCATTTTAGTGGCATGTCCCAGTTTGGAAAATTGGGGTCTGGAATCTTCTAGAGCCATTTTGAGGCATCAAATGACATTGTTTGGGGTTTTGATGTCTGAAAGCAATGCCGACCCATTTGATAGTGTTTTACACTCCAATACCTTTCCAACGGTGCAATGTGTGCATCGATCAAATTTCATATGCAAAAGTTATGCATCCTACAAGTTGACATGTCGTGTTGACCACTATGGTACGAGAGGATGCCACGTCAACCCCCATTACTCATGCATATGGGGCTAACCACGTGAGGAATTTCAAGAAGATTCTAGAAGGTTCAAAACCCTACCACAATTGAGGGTTGAGGAAGTCAAAAACCTACCCCCGAGGGCTTTCGAGCTATGTTAAATACTAGGCCACTAGGAGGATAAGGGGTTCCATTCTATGTTATTGTATTTTGTTCCATAATAGAGAAGAACAACCAGTAGTGGGAAATTAGAGAGCATGACGGAGGGGGTTAATGTTTTGTAGCAACCTAACATGCCACAGGTCTTAGGTAACTCCATAGAGAGTGCCTTCTCCTTTGTACTTGCATTATTTCCATACCAGAGAAAAGAAAGCAGAGCAACCTCACCTTCGAGCTGGGTTTTCTTCCATAAGGGTTTCGTAGAACAAATCTTTTTGTTATCTTGTGGATGGTGTGTGATTATACTTTACTGTTCTCTATTTTCCACATTTTATCTATTTCATGCATAAGAAGAAAATCAGTAACTAAATATTCTGGAATATAAAGGAATTTAACCTTCATAGTGTGAATTTCAATTTTATTTATTAGATTTGTTGTGATGAATTGTTCCAGTGGAATATCCACGACAATTTACAGATCAAAATACATCATAAAAGTTTTTATGTACATGAAGGTTATCAGAGTTTCTCAACTTGGTAGAAGTGTCGCATCCCAACACAAAATGACGAACATAGACAAGGAAACAATTAGCCTTAAGAGATAACATTGGCTTAAAGAAAGAGTAATTATTTCTATAAGAAAAAGAGAAATTTCTAAATTATTAAAGGGGTATGTATTTTTTCTTTTCCAAGGAAAACCTCGTGGGGAAACCCAAGGGATACTTCTCCACATTTGTGGATGGTATCCATAATAAACCTGTCAGCGTAAACTAGTGCACCTAACCCAAGGGATTCGAACATAGCACTTGTCAGCGCTGAATTAGCCAAATGTCTAACAACATTAGCAATAACCGATTGAGCTGATCCCTTGAGCTATTAAAGGGGGCCTATATGCATTTATGAGGTTAGAACTATCCTAAAGTGGGCCAACATGTATAAGGTTAGCCTACATAAATTTATTGCAAGACACCCTCATATGTTAGTAGGTTGACCTTTCCTACGAGGGTTATGGATTAGTATTCGTTCCTTTCCTATGAGGTTCTGGATTAGTATTTATTGTATAGGAAGTTACTGATTTTCTATGATAATTAGGGAGGAATTCCCCCCTCGCTGTAGTAGAGGAGGTAATGTAGGCCAAGCTCATAGAGAAGTGTACTAGGTGTGGTTGTGAGCTAAATCTGAAGGTGAGGGGACTCCCATCACCCATGACTTCCATAGATCCCATGCGAGCAAGATTTTCTTTTCATTGGGACACCTTGGACCTTCTAGATATTCTCTTAGAGAGGGTTTGGTTTGGCTTATACTCCATTATGTTCCTCCACTTTAGGGCTTCAAAAGATTGACAATGAGCCCTTCAACTAAGCATAGCCTCTTCTCACTTCCCCATAGGATTTAGTTAGATGAGGATCTCACAAGATCCTAGGCCGCAGAGCTCAAATGCTCCAGGAAATAGGTTACAACAGTGTGACTGAGTGACAAGTGGGATGTCATCAGGGAACTTAGAGTGGTTATTTAGGATTCCCCCTTCGGGTGGACTTGTCATGGACTTCCTAAATGATGGCCCCACAAGGGAGGGAGTGGTGTCTCAAAGATTTAATTGGGTGTTGGAATTGTAATGGATCTTTCTCGTCTTATCCAGGTTCGCTTTACAATCATCTTAGGGCTAGAAGGCAAGCTGGTTTCCGCCCAAACCACCAGACAATTGATCACATCTTCACCCTTCGAGCCATTATTGGGGAGGCTTGCCATCACTCTTCGAAGGTTTACACTTGCTTTGTGGGATTTCATAAAGCGTTCGATATAGTTCTGAGAGATGCATTATTCCAGAGGCTTTGTGACATTGGCATATCAGAGACCCTTCTAGTGGTCATCATGAGGCTGTATGAGTAAGTTTCAGGACGTCCCAGGATGGCACATGGCCTTTCCGAATTTATACAAAGTACGATTGGGGTCACCGACACTCTTCGGGATTTATATTGATGAGCTGGAGTCCTTCCTCCATGAGCATATCCAAGAAGGGGATGGATGCCTTCTACTTCAGGTGTTGATCTCCCTGCTATTATTCGTCGACGACTTGGTCTTGTTGGCCTCCACTCCTGAGAGCCTACAGAGACAGATTGATGCAATGGCTATCTTCTGTGATCTTCGATAGTTGACGATCATCCTGGGTGAAACCGAGGTTTTGATCTTCAATGCATCGAAGAGTTCTCTTACAAACTTACATTTCTACTACCGGGGGGTAGAGATCGAGATCACCACAACCTACACTTATCTAGGAGTACAGTTAATGGGGCCCCATTTCAGTATGCAACAAACTCTTCAACCTAGGCTCAGTAAAGTGTATGGTTCCCTGGCCCTCATCGAGAGGCAATGCTTCCTGATTCAGTTTCAGGACATCTCGTCCAAACTCTACCTCATAGAGGTGATTATCAGACCCATTGTTCTCTATGGCCCCGAGATCTGGGGGCAAAGCTTGTTACAAATCGACCGGGCTAGGTTGGAGGGGGTCCAAACCCTACTTCTTAGGCATATCATTCGCTGCAAGTGGATGGTTCCACATCCCATTATTCAGGCAGAGTTTGGTGTCCACCCATTCCGCCTTGAGGTCATTTTTCGCTTGGTCTCTTTCTTTCATAGAGTTAGATCTTTCAAAGACTACCATCGGGAGAGAGTGGTACCCCTACCTTGCTCTTTTCTCCTCGGAGGCTCTTGCTTTGGATCCCCCCTTAGGCCGTGCACACGGTTGGTTCTCAGAGGCATCTCAACTTCTCCAGTCGATGACTATCTCCCTAGAGTGCCTTCCCCTGTTCGGTTTCTCCCTTGATACACTGCCTCGTCTCTTGCTGACTAAACATGTATTGAATTAGGCTATCAGAGAGGACATCTACAAACTATACATTTAGGTCACTTGGACCTCGCCTCCGACGAGCGTGGGCTTGAAGATGTCCTTCTATCTAGAGCATTTTTTGGAGCTGTAGGATGGCATCATCGTCCTCCCCTCTTATACACACAGGCATTGGATGCAGTCACTCAGGATCCCTATGGGTCAGCTCTGGGTTAGATCTCATCGACTTCGGATTGAGACGGACCACCATATACCACGGTCTGATAGGATTTGCTAGATGTGCCACTTAGAGGAGCCAAAGATTGAGGTGCACCTCATCTTTAGGTGCCCCATATACTATGAGATCAGAGGATGCTACCATTGTTTATATAGGGACTCGGGGATTTACATTCTTCCGATACCAAGACTAGAGATGCCTAGCCCTCTTTATCAGTGAAATCTTCAACCACATAACTCAGTTCTTGCATGCCCCACCCCGCCCTGGGATGACCAGGACGATCACCTCATACTTCCATGTTAACCCATCAAATCATAGCAACAAGCGGCAGGCTGAGTCCCAAAGTGCATTGGATAATATATTGGTGAGGTCTCGTGTCTCTCCTCAGCCTCCCCCCCGAGTAGATAGATCGTTATCATCGAGACCGTTTTGGAGGTGCCGAAGGATACATCAGTCCATACATCCTCATAGTGTTAGAGGGATTAGCTCCAGATAGATCCAGAGCAGGGCGCCTCACGTTTGTAGATCACCTCCTAGTTAGATGGGTTCCTAGAGATCTATCCAAAGTTTCTCTTTTTGGCCTTGGATGCTAGGAGTATCCCCCACTCCTCCATCCCCTGCAGGATCATACAACTGGACCCCCTGATAGTCCTTGAGGACACCATTAGCAAGCTAGTGCCCAGTTCGCCCCCCTCGCCATCGACCATCCAACTCGGGAGACCTTAACAGCTGCATTGTCAGACCTCTCTCTCACTCTCTCTCTCGATAGACTTTTGAGTTGGGCATACTCACTTTTATTTTGGATCACCATAGCTTTGTCATGGTTATATACTTTCTTAGGCTACACTACTTTAGGTTTCTTTCTTTATGTTATTTTCGGCATTATCTAGGAGTTGCGTTTGCACTCCCACATTGTACTCATACTTGTTGTAGCTTTCAGTTCCATTGACCTACTTTTGTAGTCATATGTTGGACATTAATAAATGT
>ML796748.1:0-42067 GCA_009831015.1 Picea engelmannii
TTATCTCATAATTGTGACGACGTCCTTATGCAAACTTTAGTTATCTCGTAATTTTATTGTAAAGTGCATTTCACTTAAATTATAAAAGTGAATCACTATAAAGTAACTTTAATATTCACTTTTTTAGTTATTTTTTGTATGCAACTTTAATTTATAAAATAACTTCATTGTAGAAGTGATTCTAATTTATTCTATAAAAGTGGGTCCCATTTTAAGTAACTTATTTGTAAAAGTGAACTTATAGGAAAAAGTTAGGAGGAGGAAAAAAATATTACTTAGCCACCACATTGTGCATCCATCACCATGTGGGCCAACTTCTACCTACTACGTGGTTCTTTAGTTACCTTTTATGTCTTTTTTTAAAGTGACATAACCTTCTCATCCAAAGTCTATTTTCAATGCCATTTTTTTTAAAACAATCTATTATTTTGAGAGCTTTCCATCCAGACTATCAGTTTTAGCTTTTGAATCCATATCATGTACATATTTTAATATGGCTTCTCCAAGTGATATTTTGCTTACCAATACCAACTACTTCTCATGGAAATCTCATATGGAGGATGTACTAAGAAGTAAAGGATTGTACCAGATTACCTTGGGAAAAGAACAAACTCCCACTAAGGCTGGAAATAAATATAAATGGGATAATAAAAATGACAGAGCATGTGGATTAACCAAAATTTATATCTCTCATGATTTACAATTTCACCTTCAACGAATAGATGACCCAGATGAAGCCCAGACTAAGCTAGAAGACATATTTGGTAAAAACAATGTGATTCAATCCCATTAGATTGAAAATTAGTTAATGAATTTAAGTCCAAATGATTTCCCTTGCATTCAAGATTATTTATCTAAGTTCAAAACACTTATACTTTTACTTCAAGTCTGTAAAGTAGATCTGAAGGATGAACAATGCATATATGTTAATCTTGCTAAGCTTGGTAGTACATATTATGTCTTTGTATCTACTTTTTATGCCACTAAGGAGTGCTTACCAAGCTCCCACTCTTTAGTCTTTTTGTGATTCTCTAATTAGGGAGTAAGATAAACTCTTGCAACTTGGAGTGATCAACATTGTAGGTACATATAACAAAGCCTTAGTGGCCTAGAAGAAAGACAAAAACAAGCATACAAAGAAGCAACATCCTCGCAACAACAACAAGCAAAACAAGGGTCCTAAACCCTCTTGACCAACTTCTACTCCCAATGGTGACAAAGGACCAAAAACAAAAATTAAGAAGATTGGTAGAAATAACAATTTTTGTGGGCGATATGGTCATTTGGAGTTAAAAATATGGAAGCCTTAGAAGCAACAATGAATAATCACAACATCAATATTGATTCTTCTTCCTCTAACTCTTCTTCTCATGGACTTGCACTTTCCACTTCTGGTTTCTCCTTCAATGTAACATCTACTTATTCTTCTTATGAGTGGCTTATTGATTTGTGTGGTCCACTTTCTTCTCTTTCTTTCTTTGGGTCTAAGTAATTCTTAACTTTCATTGATGACTTCTCTAGATGCACTTGGGTTTACTTCTTAAAACTTAAAAGTGATTTGTTTGAGATGTTTTTGGCCTACAAGTCTCCTTGTAGAAAAACAATTTGGACATCAACTTCAAAGGTTAATAATATATAATGGAGGTGAATATGTGAACAACCAATTTACAAGTTAATTCACTACACAAAGCATCCAAATGCAACATATTTTTCCATATACACCATAGAAAAATGGTGTTGTTGCAAGAAATAATTGCATAGTAAAGGAAATGGCTAATTGTATGATCCAATCTAAGGGATACAGTCTTCATTAATGGGTGGAAGCCATCAATTGTTCAAATTACATATTAAATCGCACTCCCACAAAATCTTTAAAAAATATAACACTAGAAGAAGCATGGACTAAAATCAAGCCATTTGTAAGCCACTTTCGTGTATTTGGTAGTATAGCATGGACCCACATTCTTGATGAGAAATGGAAATCATTACAGCCTAAAAGTGAGAAGTGCATTTTTTTTTTAATACTCTAAAAATGTCAAAGGTTATCGACTTCTTCAACTTCATTCCAATGAAATAAATATTAGAATAGATGTTAAATTTGATGAAAATCTATTTTCCTACAAGCCTTTTTTGGCATCTGTGTCATATTTGACCTGCGATCCATCCTCGACCTTTGTGCCATATTCTATCCCTATCCATGTTTCTTCTTAAATTGATGCAGTGAGGATGAAAATCCACCTCTGCCTACTCACCTTCCTCCAGATGATTCCATAAAACATGAACCTGCATCAACACCATTGCTTCACAAATAGGTTTGTTCAACACAACCACTGGTGATATTCTCAATGATCTTATAGATCAGTGTCAAACATGTTCACAGTTCCAACGATCCTCCTCTCTTTTGGCTCAAGTTTCAAAAACTCGTGATCTAGACACATTTGTAGAAGCTTTTGGCCATCCAAATTAGGACACAACAATGAATGAAGAATATTGTTCCTTAATGACGAATGATACTTGGGGTCTTGTAGCTCTTTTGAAAAGAAAAAAACTTGTCATATGTAGATGGGTGTATAGAATTAAGTATGCATTATTGGAAGTGTTGAAAAATATAAGGCCTAGTTAGTTGCCAAAGGATTCTCTCACATTGAAGGAATTGAATTATAATGAAACCTTTGCTCCTGTAGAAAAAAATGAATTACAACTGCTTTATTCTATCTCTTGTTACCTCACATAAATGGGAGGTCCATCAAATGGATGTTAAATATGCCTTCTTGCATGGGGATTTGTAAGAATAAATATACATGAAATGACCTCCTATCTATGTTGAGAATGATTCCAACCTTATTTTTCACCTTAAGAAATCTCTCTATGGTCTTAAGCAAACTCCTTGAGCTTGGTATGAAAAAATGGAAAGCTTTCTTCTTGGCACTGGCTTTTCGAGATGGAATTCTGACTCTAATGTCTACACCAAGAAAGTAGGAAGCCATCTCATAATACTTTTTCTTTATGTTGATGACCTTATCCTCATGAGTAGTGATACTAAAATTTTAACCCATGTGAAATCCAGACTTAAGAAGAAATTTGAAATGATAAACTTAGGCTATTTTCATTATTTCCTTGGCCTCCAAGTATTGCAAACCAAGGATGTAATTTTTCTTTCCCAATCTAAGTACGCATGTGAACTTCTTCGTTTCTTTCAAATGGAGATTATAAATCAATGAAGATTCTAAACCAGACTCTTCTCCCTTCCAATTTGGATTCAAACTTGTTTCCACCTATACTACTCCCAAAGTCGATGCCACTTTATATCATTGGTTGATTGGTAGCCTTTTGTATTTGACTCATACTCATCATGGTATTACCTTTGATAATGGTCTTTTTATATGGTATATGCAAACACCCCATGAGATTCGTTGGAAATCAACAAAAATGATACTTCAGTATATCTGGGGTACAATTTAGTTTAGGATACATTAAATTTCAGGGGGGACTCCTTTGTTGGTTGGTTTCACTTAATTAGATTAGGCCAACGGCCATGATGATTAAAAGTCTATTGCAGGTTAAGTTTTTAGCCTCAGTTATAGACCTGTCATTTGGGATTGTAAGAAACAACATGTTATTTCTCTTTATTCAGCAAAAGCAGAGTAAAAATCAACAGTTAATGCAAGTTAAGAAGCCTTGTGGCTTCGACAGATCCTTTCATAATTTTGATTCTAGTAGAAGCATACGACCACCGTCTAGTGTGACAATCAAAGTGCCATCAAGTTTTCCAAAGATCCAGTTCAACATTAATGCAACAAAAGCATCAAGATACACGTGGAATTCATCAAAAATCTCATTCATGATTGATTTATTGAAGTGCTCTTTTGCCTGACCAGTGATCAAGTTGCAGACATTTTCACAAAGTCTCATGTAGAAGTGAAGTTTTCAAACTTCGATCTATGTTAAGAGTTCATGAAGTTTCCATTAAGTGGGATAGGGTCTAATGCCTCCTTCCTTCTCCTATTGTGTCACCTTTGTAAATTCTTCAATCCTATCCCAATTTGATCTTAAGAGGGGATGTTAGGATATTTAGAAACTTTGGAGTTAGCTAAGTTCAACTTGGTCTAATATTTATTTAGGTAAAAGTGTGTTTCTTTAGTATGCATTTGTAGTTATGCAATATTACAGTCAAAATATGTTCTAGACATAGAGTTATCTGACAACTCATATTCTCCTCAATCTTAATAGCTATATCGATCCATAACTTATCACCTGATTGGTCCATGATCTCTATTTAAACAACATCGAGGATCATTTGATGATAATCGATTATGAGAAACTCTCTTGTAAAATATTTTTCTTTTGCATTAATATATTGCCTCAAGTGGCCATGTTGGCTAGGGTCATGGTGTAAATTTTAAGGCACTAGGTGAATGTTGTCCTATGTTTCTCTTAATTAAATAAATCATATTTGAACTTCATTCAAACACATAAATAAAAATTTCTTAACATGCAGCAATCACACATATAGCTGAAAATAAACAACGGAAACATAAAACACAATACATGAAATATGTCCTTCAAAATCAGTTTATCATTAAATACTCCAAACTTACAAGGACAACTCAAAATGAGGTTTGTTTCCTATTGATAAAGAAAATTGTGAAACAGATCTAAGAAGCCTGTTGAACTAACACGTCCATACGAAAATATGGATCCATACATAACTGTCCATATGACTATGTGGAATCACTACTAAGACTTTGTTCTTCAACCTGCAATCACTACATATTGATCCTCTCACTATTGCACTATTTTCTCTCTTCCTCGACCTCTTTCTTCACCTTAAGACAAAATTATCTTTGTGAAGAATCAATGTGTATTTACCCTCTACCTTGACTTGTCTTTATACTTTAGCTGAAACACTAATCTACCAAAACCATAATCTCTCGGTGAGATCAACAGTTGATATTAGTCTAAATCACTAATGCATTAAAAATGCACTTTATTAGAATTAACGACCAATTAAAAGACTTTCACTTTATAAATAAAATGAATTAAAAAATAGATTTGACTTAGACAACTTCAAACACGTTTGACACAAAACTTGTGCGGAAGTTCCTATCCGAGATACAAACATCAACACTCCCTCTTAGAGATGAATTAATTTTGTACCAATCCAAGTTCGTCCGTAAATGCTTCAAACTTCCCTTTTTCTAAGGGCTTGGTCAGAAAATATGGAACATGTTGATCTGTGGGTACATATTGGAGCTTCATTGCTCCTTTCTGAATCTTGTCTCAAATGAATTTCTACGCGATCTCCATGTGCTTGGACCTGCCATGAAATATTGGATTTTCACAACTT
Source organism: Picea engelmannii (assembly GCA_009831015.1). Classification (NCBI taxonomy): domain Eukaryota; kingdom Viridiplantae; phylum Streptophyta; class Pinopsida; order Pinales; family Pinaceae; genus Picea; species Picea engelmannii. Next base: position 5,348 of record ML796748.1, read on the forward strand.
CGATTATCACAGTAAATGACTGTGGTATCCAACTTTTGATCAAATGTACCTATTAGTAACTTGCAAATCCAAATGGATTCACAACTAGCAGTACTAGCTGCTATATACTCTGCCTCGATTGAGATAAGTTCCATTGAAGTCTACTTCCTATTGAACCAGGATATCATCGTTGATCCCAAGCTAAAACAACATTATGGGGTGCTCTTCATGTTTTTTGCACTGCCTGCCCAATTCGAGTTTGTATATCCCTGCAACCTCACCTCACCATCTCCATGATATCTCATCCCATTCTCCAAAGTACCTCTCAACTATCTGATCACATGTTTTGTTGCTACCTAATGATCCTACCTCGGCTCCACCATGAACTGGCTCAAGGTGTTCACTACAAAACATAAATATGGCATAGTGTTGAATATATACATCAAGGAACCTATCAGTTGCCTATACCACATGGGATCCACCATATATGAATTTTAAGTAATGACCTTCTTAAAAATAATGATCATATGTGTGGTCATGGGTCTATAGTCCTCCATTCAAAATATCTTCAGGATCTCAACTGCATACTTACCCTACCCAAGGAAAATCTCCCATGGTCTCTTCCAAACCTCCAACCCAAAGATGTAATGCACCATGCCAATGTCCTTCATCTTGAACTCAACTTCCATATATTTCTTGCACCCTACAATGAGATTCTCTAATCGTGTAAGGAACCATTCATCTACATACAACACCAAAATGAGTAGATCAACCTAAAAAAATATGAAATATAAGTTGGGATCTGTTTCAATTTTGGTGAATCCCGTACTCTGCGGGTATCCATCGATTCTAGAATACCATTCTCTAGATGCTTGTTTGAGTCCATACAAGGCATTTTTCATCCTATAAACATGGGACTCCTTCCCACTGATCTCAAATCCCTAAGTCTTCTCTATGTACACTTCTTCCTCAATTATCCCATTGAGGAAATTTATCTTTGCATCCATCCGATGTATCCTCCATCCCATAATGGAGACTAAGGACATTATTGCTCTAATGGAAGTGTACCTAGCAACTAGGGAAAAATTATCCTCGTAGTCCACTCCCTCCTTTTGGGAGAACCCCCTCGACACAAACCTCACTTTTTACTTCTCGATCCTACCATCTATAGCATGCTTGATCTTATAGAACCACATGGAACTCACCTCTAACTTCCCCTCCGATCTTGACACAATGTCCCATACATCATTATTCATGATGGAGGTGTACTCCTCCACCGTGGCATCCTGCCATACCCGTTGTTTTGTTGCCTCCTAATAACTGGAAGGCTCAGAATATATGATGTATTTCATCAATGCCATGTAGTTCAAAAACTTCTTTGAAGGTATTTTCTTCCTGAATGTGCTCCTAGGAGACTCAATGTACTCTTGAGCATCCCTCAATTTCTAGTGTCTTGTCCTCCAAGATCTTGTGCGAACACTTGTTCTAGATGTATATTGTTGTGTTGCATGCTTCTGCTCAAGAAAACATCAGTAAGTCTTGGTCATGAATCATGGCCTTAGCATCCCCTATGATGGATTGATTCTTCCACTCTGCAATTGCATTCTATCATGGGTTGTACAAAATAGTCAATTCCCTCTTGATCCCTACCTCCTTGCAAAAACCATTGAACTCCTTGGAAGTATACTCACCCCCATTGTTTGATCTCAAAACCTTGATATTCTTCCATATATGGTTCTCAACCAAAGCTTTGAACTTTTGAAACCTACTAAAGAACTTATCCTTGGTCTTTAGGAAGTAGATCCAAATTTTGTGAGAGAAGTCATCAAGGAAGGAAACATAGTACATGCTTCATGTGATTGATTCTACTGACATCAATCCACAAACATTCAAATGCACCAGATCCAGGATCCCCTTAGACCTATACTCATTGCTTAGGAAAGTAGCCTTGGCATGCTTACCAAGCATGCACCCTCTGCATACACCCTGCTGCGCAATATTGAAATTTGGTAGACATGTGACTATCTTCCCCATAATATGCAATGCCTTGTGATGCAGGTGCCCCATCCTCTTATGCCACAACTCACACAAGTTATCTTTGTTATAAACTAGTGCTCGAACATGTTCACCCTACAACGTCTATAAATTTCCTTCCCTAACCACGATCACCTGAGCTATTGTTGGGATAGAATATTTCAGTCTAGTGAGGATCTAATGGATCTTGAACTCTACTACAAATCCCTTATATTCCATAACCAAAAATAAAGCAAATTCTTCCTGAGACCTAGAACAAACAACACATCATCAAATTTTAAAGAGTTGGATAACTGGAGTCAGAAAGGAATGGTACCAACTATTGCTACTAGATACTTAGCATCGTCACCAAGCTTGACTTGAACTCCTGAGACATGCTTTGTTAAACGCAAAAATATCTCTCGAGCTAATGTCATATGCCTCGATGCTCCACTATCCACATACCACGGATTCTTCAGAATAGTGCTAGAAGAGAGGCAAGATACCATCGATAAATCCTTATTGAACCCGGAGGCAAACTCGTTCATCTGAGTTTCAGCTTAGGCTGCTACCTGGTGTTGTTGCTTCCCTTTACCCTTCTTGTTCTTTAGATATTGTGATGCATAATGGTCGTTCTTATGACATATGAAGCACTTGATTTTACTAAAGTCCTTATTCCCTAGTTGTGGAGTTGGCTCCTCACTCTTTCCCTTACCCTTGTAGGGTCCTTTACCTCTGCCCTTATTCTTTAAACCAATTAGGGCATGGTCACTGTCACCTTCATGTCTGCTACCCTTTGACTCCATTCATGTTTCCTCTTGGATACATTAATCCCATAGTCTTTACCAGGAGGGAAAGTTTTCCTCAACACAAACTCCCTGGACAAATGTTTTCCATTGAGGTGAGAACCCATTCAATGCCATGTTTACTAGCTCTTTGGCTTCAATCTTCTCCCCAACTGTTGCAAGCTAGTCATGAATCTGTGTGACCTTCATTCGATAACTAGTGACGATGTCTAATTCAGTCATCTCAATGAATAGGAGTTTGTTATGCAATATCATCTTCATGTTAATGTTCTCACTTTGGTAAACGCCAACCAAGAAAATGAGCATCTATTTCGTCATCTTCTTCTCAGATATGTGAGGGATCATATGATCCTTTATAGAATTCATTATCATCCACTTAGCTTTCACTCACTTCTTCTTGTGAGCTTCTGAATCCTGCAGATTTGTTGGTGTAGAAACTACATCCTTAACGATATCCCAGAGGTCATTCTCTTCTAATAAAAATTTACCCGACTTTCCATGATAGGGAATTCAAAGCACCATCCAATCTATCCTCGAACTTGAGGCTAATTGATTCCATTCCTAATCTGCAAACAAAACTCCTACTCTTTTGATCTTATGAATAAGAGTAGCTCTGATACCATGTAAAGTTTTAGGCACTAGGTCATTGTTGTCTTATGTTTTTCTTAATTAAATAAATCAGATTTGAACTTTATTCAACCATAGAAATTAATATTTCTTAATATGCAACAATCACACATATAGTTGGAAACAAACAACATAAGAAAAAGACACAATATATGAAATTTATCCTTCAAAATCAGTTTATTATTAAATACTCCAAACTTACAAGGACACCTCAAAAATAAGGTTTTCTTCATGTTGATAAAGAAAACTGCAAAACAAGTCTGAGAAGCATGTTAAACTGACATGTCCATATAACTATACGACATATTTGTACGACTGTACCAACATGTATGGAACTATCCATACGATTATATGGAATCATTGTTGCACCTTTGTTCTTCAACCTACGACCACTGCATATTGATCCTCTCATGGTTGCACTGCTTTCTCTCTTCTTGGGCCTCTTTCTTCAACTTCGGACGAAATTATCTTCATGAAGAATGAATGGGTCTTTACCCTCTACCTTGACTTTCCTTTATACTTTATATGGAACCCTAATATACGAAAACCCTAATCTCTCGGTGAGATCAAGAGTTGAGATTAATATAAATCACAAATGCTTTGAAAATGCACTTTATTAGACTCAACGGCTAATTAAAAGACTTTCACTTAATAAATGAAGTAAATTACAAAATAGATTTGACTTTGATGACTTCATGCACGTTTGACACAAAACCTGTGTGGAAATTCATGTCCGAGCTACAAACATCAACATGTAGATTGTTTCCCTCTTCAAGGGTTCTAATCACATAAAAACATCAGTGTGTTGATCTTTGATATAGTTGTGTGAGTGGTTACTAAAGGTGTTCATCATGTGTGGGAATACCCTATTTTATCAAACATATGCCTTCTTGGGTCTTATAATACCTATCCTCCAAAGATTTTATGGGACTCATAACCCCTAAGACTAGGTGATTCCCTACAACCCATTGGCCACCTTCTTAGGGATGATAATGGTATAATCCATCTACTCATGTATGTATCAAGCCATCAATTGCATTTTGGTTTATAACTTTGGCGGTTTTGGGGTTCTCAAAAAATATGATTGCATCATCCCGATGAGAATCTAGGGTTATGCAAGAGTTAGCCTAGTTATACCTACCTAGGCCCTTAGGCAGTGAGGGGCCTGGGGGGCTTGCCTTCAACATAGAGTAAGAAAATCTATAAAGTCAAGATTACAAAATCAATTGAATTCCCTAAATAATTAATGTAATGTCTTAGCACGAGAAACGAAAAACCCATGCAGTGCACCCATCAAAATTAATATCTTCAAAGCCCACCATGTAGCCTGTGAATTATGCATACTAGGTGGGGAATTCTAAAAAGTGTGTGTGTGTGTGTGTGTGTGTGTGTGTGTGTCCACCATGTAGCATATGAATTATGCATACTAGGCGGGGAATTCTCAAAAACATGTGTGTGTGCGTGTGTGTCCACCATGTAGCATATGAATTATGCATACTAGGCGGGGAATCCTCAAAAAAGTGTGTGTGTGTGTGTCCATCATGTAGCATATGAATTATGCATACTAGGCGGGGAATTCTAAAAAATGTGTGTGTGTGTGTGTGTCCACCATATAGCCTGTGAATTATGCATACTAGGCGGGGAGTTCTCAAAAAGTATGTGTGTTTTTCTTTAAACCTCATTAGGCCAAGAATCAAATCAAAGATAGTTTTGGATTTATGGATTATCATGTCTTATGCTACTGGATGGGTTGGATTAGGACACACAAATAGCATTTTGATCTGGTCGGATAGAACAACCAACCAATTTCTAGGCATTCAACATTCATTTCAAAGGATGTATTTATCCCATTGACCCAATCCCAATAGAGGTTGCGCTCTTTGTTCCAACTTGATTCAAAATTTGGATGGTGGCACTTTGTTCGAGACATCTACGTAGAATATTTAGATATAACTTGATTTCAGGCATTATGAAAGTGGGATTCGTACTCTTCTTTGGGAAACCTTCAACCCGGCACCCTCCCTACCCACCATTGAGCCCAATAATTGGTAGGTAGGACTTTGAATAGGAAACCATCCCAACTTTAGAAATGATTTGATATGTTTCAAAATCAATTCTCATTGTACTTCAGTTGCATAAAGCGTAGCATTTGTATTTCTCTTTCATGGTTAGTTTCACGTGATGGCACTAATTCATAGCTGCTTTGCAACTTTTATTAATTAATAGTTGCCTTCAAAAAAGAATCGTGATATACACACACGCATGAGATCCACCCTAGCCTAGTTATGCAACACCTCCCCAAACATTACCCTTTTCAACCACATTTTGAGAATCCTATAGGGCAATGTGGCTAGAACTTGTTTCTATTGTGCCGACATCGCTCAAATGAGAGAGTCTTTATTATATCAAGTGTCGCCATTGGTTGAATCCTGCTAATCTTGTGCTTCAAAGGTAGGTGGTTTCTAAGGCAGTTGTCTCTATGGAATAATACCTTTATTAAATCGGGTTTTACTACTACTAATCCCTATTGCCTGAGATGTTTAGGATTTGATATACATACATGATTTAGTTAATTGTGTGAAAAATATACAACATTCTAAAGGACATCCTTTACAAATGGTGAATAAAACAATATGTTTGTAAATAAAACAATATAAAGGCACGATCTTAATTAGGTTAATACCAAATGCTAAAGCTATATAGTCGATTCAATAATAAACATCAAATAAATGAAAACTTTCGTATAATAGATAATAAACTAAACCAAGAATAAATCATTATACACATGTCCAAATATGTGTATCTATATTCAAAATTGGTCAATTTATAGATTTCTTACAAAATAACACATCATGCCCAAGATACATAATGGCACCGTGTGCCCAAACATGGAACAATGGTAGTGTGTGCTCTAGATACAAAATGACACCTCAAAATGACACCTCTGGCATGAAATGGCACATCATGGTCGGGATACATATTGGGTCACTCATTCACTCCCACCAACCTCACCACTACCAGGTACATCCCTAAATATTATCTTACTCCTCTTAGGGTTAGAGGAAACTCAAGTCTTCTCGTGTATGGGATTTGTTCATATTTCTGGAGACTGGAAAATGAAACAACATTCTTATAAGTTTATTTTCCACAATTCTATCAATTAACACACTTATAAAATGATACTTTATAATTCAATATAAAAAAACTCACCATAGATGAGAGCGTAAGTCGTGATGGTGTTGACCTCCTCCATGACCCCAACCTCTACGTGATGCCTCCCTTTAGCAATTGCAAGAATCAAGGCATGAAATTTAATCAAAATTCCTAAAATTGTTTCCATTCATTCTAGATAATTTTTTTATTATCAATGGATGATCCCATTGTTGATAATTGGACAAGCTACTCGAGGAAAAACCTGGGGTAGGGTCAATAGGTGGAGCCACATTTGATGAAGTAATGGGTACTATGGAAAGGATGGTTGGTGCATCGTGGACGGTCACAACTACAGTGGATGCAATAGAGTGGGATGTAGTGGGGTGAGGGTGGACTGGTGTAGAGTAAATGGGTCATGGGTGTGGGATGCGATAATACCCCATGGGATGTAGGATCAAGTGAAGTACCTTTAGGGGGTGGGGGGTGGGGGTGGGATGGAATACCAAGTGTTGGGATAGGGTGGCCAACGATTGAACCCGCCCTATAATGTGGGATGTATGGTGGAGGTGCAAGAAGGATGGATAAGGGTGGTAGTGGTGAACGGATGAAGAATGATGGTGCTTGCATAAACATTTATAATATTTTGATGAGTACACAAACATGAAGATCAAACAAAATAAGATAAAAAAATTCACATTAAAACAAAACTTAACTTGACATGTGATTACTAGGAATGGGGTGATGTGTCAACCTCGAGTGGAGATGGTTGGTTAGTCTCTGAATACACAACTTGTAGAAACACACAAACATTATAATTGATTTCTCATAAATAACTTGGACATTTTCAAAACAACAAATTTATAAAGCCAACTAAATTGATTATGTTCATGACTGGGTTCATGTGTCTAATACCCCTGTTTCCCCCAGTTTTTAATAATAACTATAACTGGCCAGGAGACTATGGCGGACTAATAATGTTTGAATGTTTGATTTGATGAAACTTGTATAAAAGGGTCAATGTATGAATTTTTTGTTATTAATAGAAATTGGATATGTGTTGCACAATTGTTGAAAAGGGGGGGAGTTTGCTAAGATAGATCATGGATTCTATGAGAGAGATGGTGAGGGAAACCAAGATTGGTTGAGATGACCCTCACCAAACTAGTACCTACTGAGTGTAATTGCTCAAAAGTCCTCTAACCCAGAAATGAATTACCAGTCAGGCTGGTAGTTGGAAGGCCATCCTCAAGAGTTAATGAGGAGATGGGGCAAGGTACCCATCAATAAGACTTCCAGGCCTGACCACAAGTTGGGGATTCAGACCCAAGCAACCTTGCTCAAGAAGGAAAGAAAGGAAGTAATTTGGGGGACAGAGACAGATCTGCAAGGAAGCAGAGTAGAGAAAACGATCTCCAGTAGATAAGAGAGCAAGGTTTTCGACTTGGGAGTTGAGAGAAAAGTTGAGAAGCAAGCTTGTTTTGGTTGTAAGAATCCATGGGCAGGGTCTCGCTACAAGCTCATAAACGAGGCTGACGAGTGACTGAGGAAGTCCTCGCGCAGACTTCCTTGCTTGGTGTAGAGGAATCTGGTTGCCAAGATCCTGTGGGAGGAGGAGAGTAATCTATGTCCCTAAGAAAGAATCTCTCTCAGAGCATCATGGTCTAGCTCGGGGGTGGCCAGTGGTAAATCCATCGGGAGTGGTTGTGCCTATAGTTGGGTGGAAACATGCACCCCTTTTAGAAGTCGCTTCACATTTTTCAGTCCTAATAAGTATTTTCATACTCTGTGTAATATATTAGATGCGGTGATTAAATGTTTGTGTTTATGGTTAAGTCTTGTAGTGTTTGAAAAATTATTAGAAAGGATCATTTTTCTTCTATAAATTTCTATTTTTACATGGTTTTCGGTTTACCTCAGTTCGTTGTTAGAGAGTTATTGGATGTGAATCCGCAGGAGAGTCAGGGTAAGATTAACTAAAACATTTAAGTATTGCCGACCTTTTGAGTTTACCTCAACAGGAATGTCAAGTTCAACTCTATGGGATAAGGGTGTTCCTTCATACCCTCCACCCATGTGACCAAGGGCTCATACCCATGGCCTTAATCAAGTCTCGACTAAGAGCTCAGTGTAGCCCATAATCCAAATATGATCCCATATGACCCAGGGTTGGAAACCCCTCGCTAAGCCCGAAAGGAGTGAAGCTACTTTGGCTTCGGGACTTCAAGACTTATGATTCCACAACCCTCGAAAACAACCGAAGGTTGGAGTTGCGAATTGATCAGGACCGTAGATTTCAGGATCCAGTGGAGATCTCTCTTAGTTGTTAGATCAGACTTAGGAAGGGTAACATTAACTACTTCAACGAATTTCCACTCCAAGAAAATAGGAGTGTTCTAGTGCCGAAACTCCCGAATGTTGAAGTCGCGAAGTTAATCTGGACCATTGATAATAGAGGGACGTGTGTCCGCAGATCAACGGTTATCCAGAAGTTTGGGTATTCGGCATGTATCAATGTGAAGACATAGGGATGTTCAACGTAAAACGTCAAATGTTGAATGTTGAATTTGTAGAGTGACGTAGACCATCGATCCTCGGATCCTTCGGGATCTCTCTCAGTCGTTGATCTAAGGATTTCATTGAGAACCTCTCTTAATTTCCCAACCAACCGGGAATGCATCGTGGAGTGACACGTGGCCCCCACTTGTCCCCTGTCAAAAGTCGCCCATTGGACTAAAGTCGTTGGATGAGAGGCCACATGGTAGGAGATCCTATAGTCCGGAGACTTGGTACTCCAGAGGAACTTTCCCAAGAGTCTTTGGAGTGTTAAAAGCTCTGAAGTCGTGAATGACGAAGTGAATCTCAACCATTGATAGGATGAGAACACATGGCATTAGATTAGAGAGTCTGGAGATTTGGTTCTTTGGGGAATTCGCAATGTGAGGAGTTGGTAAGCTTCGAAGCCTGAAGTCACGAAGTAACGAGAGTCGTGGATATATGGATCTATGTGGACAGATCTCAACTGTGAGATTTGAAAGAAGTTATAAGGTTGTATGTCGGGGGCTGACTGGGCTCACTAACGTCATATAGGGTGACATGGACCCACAACTAAGGTTCCATGTGTCACCGAGATATGGACAATTCATAGACCCCTTATGCCTATTAGAGCATGACATGTGTCACCCCCTAATGAGGACACGTGTCACCCCTGGCCCTCGCCATGTGTCAGCCTTTGGTTTGTGCTCGCCTGACCAACGTGGTTGGTGATGCGACTGGGAGTCCGGGAGTCCGGGACTTCAGAAGTTTGGAAGTTTTGGGGTGTAGTATAGTAGAGGGATGATCAACGTCAATTGTCGATTGTCGAACGTTGAAACGTTCGACGTTGATCGCCGATTGCCAAACGTCAAAATGTTCAATGTCAATCGTCGATTGTCGAACACCGAAAACGTAGAAAGTCAATCGTTGGTTTGTCAAACATCGATCATTGAAGGGCCAAGGTCAAGTGGAGATATTTTGGGATTTCAAAGAGTATCTATGCAGTAAGAAAAGGGGCGTTCAGCGCCGAGCACTGAACATCCCAACTAACAACACCTAGATAAGTTTGGGAGGTCGTATCTTGCAAACCAGGGATCGTTTTTTGAGCCGGTAATAGTCATTAGAAAGCTATGGATGAGTAGAAGATGATGAATACCTCAAAGAGAATATTTGAGATGATTTGAACGAGAAAAAATTTGATTCCCCATCCCTAGAAAGGGTATTTAGGGGTCGAGTGTGTTACAAATTGGTATCAGAGCATGGCAACAACACGTGGCTTGCTTGGGCTCATGCACGAGTCACATAAAAATATTATTAGAGAAATTTATGGGGTAACACCCTACCTTACCCCCTTCTATAAGAAACTTTTTTGTACTTCTACTGAAGAGTGGAACGAAACCTTCTATTGTTGATAGATGCTTTGAAAATCTACACTATGTGTTGCTAATGTTTCCAAATAAAGAAGCTAACTTCACTTTGCAATAATATGTGTTGTTCATAAATTGGTAGATTAGTAACTAACATAAAATAAATTGTAAGCACTCAAGCAATCAATGAACAATGAGAAAACTATAGCGTAAGGGATGGTGACAGACCATGAGTTTGGGGAGAGCTCCCACAATAGAGAGTAAGAATCTAATGAAAGGAGGGCAGTGGAAACCCCTCCAAATTTGGCTGAAACTATAGGAAGCCTCGTGGAAGAATTACATAGTTATAAGGCTGACAATGAAAGGCTGATAGAGGAGTAGGAAAAGAAGACTGAAATTAATGCAATCCTACTGCAAAGTCTATCAGATATACAAAGGCAACTACAACATGGTCCAATTGCCAGTCATGTGGACATGCATCATACTAAGAAAACTCCAAGTCCACCTGAGATAAAAAACCATGGTCTGGAAAGTGGCCACACCAGGAGGAGCACCTCAAGGAAGGCCCAACATGGAGCCAAGAGACACCCACTGGGATGTCTCTCCGAGGACACTTACAACTCCAAGGAATCTTCTAGTGGCAAAACTAGTTCCCATTCTCAGACAAGAGGAAAGAAGAGGAAACATTGCAAGAGTCATGACCCTGAAGAGTTCAAGAAATCCAAACTGTCCACCTTCGATGGAGATATTAAGAAGGGGGAAGAAGAAGAATTTTGGATATTCGGCTTGAAGAAGTACTTCAGAGTCCATGACTACTCTGAAAGATTAAAGGCTTCGATAGCCATTTTCAACCTGAATGGGAAAGATTCCATTTGGTGGGAGGACCTTAGGAATGTGAAAGGAATCCATGAGAAGGACTTGTCGTGGAAGTAATTTGATAAATACTTCAAGAAGAAATATCTATCAGAAAAGTACTTTGATGGGAAGACCAAGGAGTTCTATCAACTCAAGATGGGACAACTCACCATAGATGAGTATATCAACAAATTTCTCGAGCTAATGAGGTATGTGCCCTACATAAAGGGTGAAAAAGTAAATATGCAACGATTTATTAGTGGATTACCTCAGTCCTACTGGGACAGAATTGAGTTTGATGAGCCAAAGACCTTAGAAGATACTATTCGAAAAGCAAGGTATTGCTATGAACAATTCAAGAATAAGACAGAACCCCGTGAAGATTGGAAGAAGAAAAACAATTCGGGATTCAAGAAGAAGGGGTTTAAATCCTTGAGATTTAATAACCATGGGAAGAGCTCTAGGATGATAAATCCTACATAAGTGTGTATCAACAAAATTTTCCATCCTAGAGTGGAAATAAACCATTCAGAGAAGTTCCAATTAAGATAGATAATATGAAGAGAGAACCCTTGAAATGTTGGTGTTGTGGAGAGGAACATATGTTGAGGCACTGTCTGCATAGGCAATAGAGCAATAAGAGGGTCTAAAATGTCCAAGAGGCTACTGTAGTCAACGATGTGGCTAGGAACATGCCACAAATTTATGCAGCCTCGGATAATAGACAAGTTGAACACCAAGCTTTAGTGGTGGAGATGAAAGGTACGATTGTCAATCATCATGTTTCCATTTTAATTGACCCTGTTTCTAATTTGAGTTATGTTTCCCCTCAAACTGTTGAGAAATGCAAATTGCAACAAGTTAAAAATGTTAAGTCATGGTTGGTACAACTAGCCATTGGAACCAAAAGAAAAGTAATAGAGGTCATACTAGCATGCAAATTCGTTATAAGTGGGTTACCCATTGTTGGAAGCAGGCCAAAGCAGAAAAGCAAGGCGATTTTGGGAAAGAAAGAATGCATGAAGAAAGCGACAGCTGGAAGGAAGAATAGCATGCGTGCATGCAAGGAAGACCTAATGATGATAGGGTTAGGGTTTTAGTAATATATTGTAACGGTTGAAGAGCCAGAAAATATATAAATATTGATACTTAGGTATCATAGGGGGTTTGGTTCAGAGTATTATCGAGGTTAGCTAGTATCTATGAGTTATTGTGATATGTAATATTTTGTTGTATGACCTAATTTTGTAAGCGGTTGAGTTGAAGAGAAGGAAGGAGGGAAGATCTTGAGGGTTAGATCACAAGTTGAGGATCTTGGTGTGATCTAGTCTGCCTCATATAGATCTTACCCAACTAAGAAGAATTGTAACGTGTGCGGCGTTGTAGATGCAGAAATACTATAATAAAAGAGCCAAGAGCTAGATCTTTGTGGACGTAGCCCAGGAGGGGGTGAACCACGGTAACATCTGTGTTATGTGATGAATGCATGCATATTTTTATTGTCTTTCAATAGTTATTGTTATGTTAATGAATGAGTTGCTATATTTCCTGCTTATTCACAAATGACAGTATATTGCGTTTACAAGTTATAATAGTAGTTCAATATATAATTCTCATATCTCGCACTCAATACTAGGCTGTAAACACATGAGTATTACAAACAACCATTAAAGTTATCTCGGGTGAGTTTGCGTAGTGCACTATGTGCGTTGTGTTGCCTTCTGGTTTGCCAGGAGGGCCGATAGTTTTAGAGGCTTTGTTGGAAACACAAACATACATGAAACATGGGTCATCCAGTAACTCAAACATAATAGAAGAGTAAACCAACAAATGGTTCTGTTTCTGTAGGTAGGAACATAAGAGGGTTGAGTAGTTGAGATAAGTCGAATCTCTGTCAGAGGTAGATCAAGAAAATATTAGGGCAGAGAGCAATGAGACACTAGAAGGGGATCTTGAGACCATGGAATCCTACAAAAGCAGAGATCGAAAGTTGGATAAAGACAAAAGAGTTGGAGTTTGCACAGAAAGATAACCGAAACCATATAATAACACCTCACAAATATATTGAGAAATATGTGTTTACTGATTTACACAAAGTATTTTTCTGTGATTTTCCACATTTATTGCAGGAGTGGATACTAAGGTTGAAGGATAACCATGCAACGAACTGGATCCGACAGTTAAGTGGACCCCAATATAGATTGAGCAGTTACAAAACATGAACAACAAATTCACCTGCGCAGTAGACTTTTGGCTCGACAGTATTGTGGCAGGATTTATAACAGAGTTTGCAGTAGATACAACAAAGTCGTACAGCGCAGTGGAGAAAGAATTTCTATGAGGACCTCGAGGAAGGTACATTAGATCACTGTATACTTCGATTAAGATACTACTATACAATAAAGGTTTAATGACAATGGAATCAAACAACTATATTTCCTTGCGTGCATGGGGGAAGGGGGGAAGCACTTACAGAACTAGGAGAAATGGAAGGAGGAAAGGATAAAGAGAAGAAGTAGGAACCCTTGGACTCAATCGTGATGGATGACGACCAAATCAGGTGGATCTTGGAGATAACTGGAAAGACACGTAGCAGAGTACCCTACCAATACAAGGTGAATACCAAGAAGAGAGTCGTAGTCGTGAGGGAAGGCTTGACGAGTGGCGAAGAAGAGGTAGAGGATCTCTAAGTTGTGGAGAAGATTGAGCAAATATCGCATGCAACATATGAGAGGAAGACAAGAGGTCCAAGAATGGGAAGAGAAAACAACAATCCTATCCATATTAATGTCAGTGTGGAACCCGTAAACCCATGTGTGACTAGTACATCAAAGAGAACACCATCGTTTAGACAACCGAAGTTCGAAAGAAGCTCGACAGCAGGAAGTATGTCTACACAAGGAGAAACAACTGGAGGAGCCAGTTCATGCAACACTAGTCAAGTATTTACAACACGCAGAGGTAGTAGTTCAACATTCAGAATGGTAGGACACGATCCCACCATCAAGTTACCAAAATTCAAAGGCAAAGCGTCGGAGGACCTAGAAAAACATGTGTTCATCTGTGAGAAGATTTGGGAAGAAAAATAGATTACAGACAAAAATACTAAACTAGCACAACTAGCGATTATGTTAAGGTAGTGCGCATTGGATTGGTACATGAGCTTACCTACGAACAATCCACCAGGGACAACCAAAACAATTGCAGATATCAAGAAACTGCTAATAAACAAATTCTAGAAGTTGAGTTCAGAGGATCAATACATGAATGAGATGATCGAAATTAGACAAAAACCGGGAAAATCTGTATGGGATATTGACCAACGATTCAATCGATTGAAGGGAAATTTAAATTATATCATGACCGATATGCAGCATCAACACCTGTTTTTCAACTCACTGCTCCCACACTTAAAATACCCATTGCGACAACAAAAATTTTAGACGCAAGCAGAGGCTCTGCAGGCAGCTCTGCAACTGGAAGAAAACCAGTATCAATAGATAGATCCAACTATTGAGGAACTAAAGGAGGATTTGAAGAACTTAACGTTTCAACTCAACCATAATAAGAATAAGGATAAATGGGAAGTCGTTTGGTGTACTACATGCAGAATGAAAGGACACCAGAAGAACTAATTTCCAACATTCACACAATAAATGGCAGCCAGAATGCCAAACCCATTACCAACAGGAGGACTATGGTGTGAAGTCTGTGAGAAACCAGGCCACGACCCATATCACTTCCCTATGCTGCAGAAATACCAGACAGTCCCAAAGACTTCGTATTGAACCTTTTGCAAGTCAGTAGGCCACGATGACAAAGATTGTAGAACTATGGAGTTGATGTGAGAAAAGAAATCAGATGCATATAGAGTGCAAGAAGAAATGATGATTGGGCAAGCCACACCACTGTTTAATCAAGTTCCAGCTGCATACAACACTGCGCAGCAACAGTATAATCCTCCGCAACAACCATATAATAATGCACATCCACAATACAACACAACACAACCTCAGTACAATACTGCACAGTACAATCAGGTGCCTCAGTTCAATATGTCAAGAGGAGATCGAGCAGGCTATAGAGGGGGACGGTGAATGAGAGGAGGTTTTGGACGAGGTAGAGGACCAGTGGTATGTCATAATTGCCAACAACCCAAACATTATGCAAGGTAATTTCCACTTCCACCAGCAACATGTATGTATTGTCGTGCATCGGACCATGATATAGAATAATGTCTGACACTACTAGTAAAAATTCAGGAAAAGAGAAACCAGAATAACCAGAATGTTCAGTGGATCTCAAACGAAGCAAAGGATGAGGGACGGAACATCAACATAGTCACCCATGGAGGAGATAAAACAGGAAATGACGGAGTCCGACAAGAGCCAGTACAACACCAATGGGTGAAGAAGAACATTGAACCAAGGAAGCAGTTCGACGCGCAGAAGGAGAAGGAGATATTTAAGCAAGCCCGATAAGAATTTCAGGAGGACATTGCGACGAATTCAACTGCGCAACAAAGCAAGGAAGCACTAGAATATGAAATGCCTCCGCTATTGGATCATACCAACGAAATGAAACCCATGGGATAAGTAAGTACAATCAAGGATTTCCACAATCATGTGTAAAAGTATTAAATGATCTATCATCTGTGAAAATTATCCAAAACATATTAGAAAAATGTAGTATGGAGACAGAAGGAACACTAGAACAAAACACAGTCAATCACTTGCATACTAGGAGAAGAACAAGTAGGGAGTTCATACTAAATGCAAACATTGGAGACTTCAACATGGGAGACATCATACTGGATCTGGGATCTAGGGTCAATGTATTACCAAAGAAGACATGGCAATGTATGGGAGAGCCCACATTAGGATATTCACCAGTTCAACTAAAAATAGCAAACCAACACAGAGTCCTACCAATCGGTAGATTAAAAGGAGTGACAGTAGACCTGGATGGGGTGCACACTAAAGAAGATTTTGAAGTCATCGAAATAGTGGATGACACAACACCATACCCAACGTTGCTTGGCTTGGATTGGGCATTTGACAACCAGGCCATAATCAATATAAAGACATGAAAAATGACATTTGAATCAGGTGAATAGAGGGTCATTGCGCCATTAGACCCATCAGAAGGGGAAAGTTTTGTAGAACCTACTTGCTTAGACTTAGAGGAAATCATCCAGTTGTACAGAACAACTGCGCACAATGAGGATTACGTAAACCCAACTATAGATGGGATGCTCAATTGGAGGAGCATTACTTCATGTGCAACAGACTCACACACCGGTTTAGAGAACACAACGATTACACAAAGTTTCCACGAGTAGATGTGCAAGAATAGACCGCACAGTAAGATGGGTAGGCACAAAAATAAGGGAACCACCCAATTTCCACAGAATAAATGATTTGGAAACATTCTTGGCACAGTATGAAGATGAAGTTTTAGAGAATCAAAGACTATTAGCACTTGATATAGCACTCAAGGTCACACTTGCAAGATGGTGGGGCGCACACAAAGAGACAATCACATATTGGTACCAATGTAAGTGGTTACTACGCATAAGGTTTGGCGCAGAACATAAAAACAACAAGCAACATAGGTACGATGGACAGGGGGCACCAGCAGAACACTTGGAGAAGTGTAGAATGCTTTGGAAAATGACACCCCCAGAGGAATGGCCTCATCATTTCATACACACTCTAGAGGGAATACCAACGAACCGGTATACAAACCATAAATTACGCAAAGGAACTGTGACCTGGACAATATTACAACATAATATTACAGTCACTTTTTCATTTGAACATGAAAACCCAAACATAGACGCAAATCTTAAAAAGATAAGAGGGTTGATATTCATCAAGGAACCAGAAGTCGAACTCATAACATAAGAGAAACAAAGGAATAAACAGACAGTCAAGGAACTGTTGTCATGTTACCATGTGCACGAAGACGCCCCAGAGGAAGACGACCCGCGCGATATTCAGATCGAAGAAGAACAAGGAGAAAGAGAAGTGGAAGGTCCACCTATAGAATCATAATTTATTTCTGTGCCAGTCAAGATAAAGAAATTCAACATCGGGATAGTTGAGAATCCCAAGATGGCCAACATCAGAGATTACTGGGATGAACAAATGGTAGAAAGCATAACATAGTTACTGCGCGAGTACAACGACTTATTTCCCATGACATTTATAGAGATGAAGGGTATAACAGGAGAACTAGGAGAGATGAAGATACCACTCAGACCTGAAGCAAGATCGATCAGACAACGACCATATAGATTGAACCCAATATACAAGTAGAAAGTCAAAGCTAATATCGACAGGATGCTCGAAGCCGGAATCATAGAAATGGTTGAAGAATCAGAATGGATAAGCCCAATGGTAGTGCCGGACAAGAAACAAGGAGGGATAAGGATATGTGTGGACTTTAGGAAGTTGAACGATGCATGCCTGCATGACCCATTCCCTACACCTTTCATGGATTAAGTGTTAGAGAACGTAGGTGGACATGAAGCTTACTCATTTACTGATGGATTATCAAGCTACCACCATATCAAGATAGCACAGGAAGACAGATACAAGACCGCATTTGCGACATAATGGGGATCCTACCAGTACACAGTCATGTCGTTTGGACTGAAGAATGAACCAACAATATTTTCCAGACTATTCATCGTCATGTTTAAGGAATTCATCCACCAATTTCTCGAAGTATACCTGGATGATTGGACAGTCTATAGTTTGTTGAAAAAACATGTAGAAGTCTTAAGGATAATGTTAGAAAGATGCAGACAGTGCCAAATATCACTAAACATTAAGAAATGCATATTCGGAACATTGTTTGGGATACTATTAGGCCATATACTATGCACACAAGGTTTACTAGTAGATCCTGCAAAGATCGCAATAATTGTTAACTTACCGCCACCAAAAACAGTCTGTCAACTAAGAGCGACATTGGGAAACACATGATACTATTGAAATTTCATCAAAGGATACACGCAGATTACCATGCCAATGGGAAAATTGTTACGAAAAGATACAAAGTTTCAATGGAACGACGAGTGTCAACAAGGTTTGAATACCTTGAAGGAAAATATGGTCACCGCGTCGATATTAGTATTTCCAGACTGGGAGAAGACATTATATGTACATGTAGATGCATCAACCATAGCACTTGGAGCCATATTGGCGCAACCAGGAACGAGAGATTTATACCACCCTATAGCTTTTGCGAGCAAGAAGCTATTAGAATTAGAACAAAACTACAACACCACAGAGAGAGAAGGTCTAGCTTCGGTCTACACACTACATAAATTCAAACATTATTTATTGGGAAAACACTCAACCCTAAAATACCTGGTTAACAAGCCAATATTGGGGGGGAGAATCTATCGATGGTTACTAATGTTTCAAGAGTTTGACTTCGAAGTCATAGTCAAGACAGGAGAATTGAATTCAGGTCCTGACCACCTGTCAAGGGTCACAAATGGAGAAGAACCTATGAATTTAGAAGACAAATTCCTAGATGCACAGTTATTTTCAGTCCAGATCGCTGATGAATACTTTGTAGATATTATTTAGTACTTAAGCACAGGTACTGCGCTGCAGGAATATAACACCACGCAGAAGAAAAACCTGGTAGTCCGAGCTACAGACTGTCAACTGATCGTGAGACACTTATACAAAATGGGTGCAGATAACATCTTGCGTAGATATGTGTTAGAACACGAAAGACCAAGAGTGTTAGAAGAATCCCATGAGTGGATAGCAGGAGGACATTACACAGGCAAAAATATCGCGCAGAAGGAATTGTGCACAGGGCTATGGTGCCCAACCATTCATAGATACTCGAAGGAATACTGTCAGAGATGTGATGTCTTTCAAAGGGTAGGTAAACCCAACAAAAGAGATGAGATGTCACTACAACCATAGATAACATTGCATGCATTCGATAAGTGGGAAATAGATTTTGTGGGACCAATCAACCCACTAGCAAAAATAACAGGAGCTAGGTATGTTATCACCGCGACGGAGTACCTAACAAGATGGGTGGAAGCCGCACCAGTGAAAGATTGCAACAAAGAAACATCAACACACTTGTTATTTGAACAAGTGATCACTAGATTTGGATACCCAAGAATTTTTATGAGTGACCACGACACACACTTCATAAACAACACCATCAACGCTATGACTGAAGAGTTTGAAGTCCATCATCAAAAGCACACACCATATCACCCACAGGCAAATGGCACAGTGGAAGAATTTAACAAAATCCTTGAGAATGCGCTGACAAATATTTTTAACGTCAATAGGGATGACTGGGACCTCAAAGTACCAGCAGTATTATGGGCCTACAGGACTACGTGCAAAAATTTGACAGGGCACACACCGTTTAAACTGGTCTATGGCTAAGAAGTAGTGGTGCCATTAGAATTCTTAGTACCAAGATTGCGTGTAGCAACAATTACACAAATGACATAACAAGGCACAGTACAAGAGAGACTAAATCAGTTGATGATCATGGAGGAAGATCGGATCTTAGCAGAATTTCACCAACAAGTTCAGAAAGCAAGAGACAAGGCTTGGCATGATTGGCACATCAAGAAGAAGACTTTCAAGGAAGGAAATTTAGTATTGATGTATGACAACAAATCATTTCAGCACCCAGGAAAGCTCATAATGCATTGGTTAGGACCATAGGAGGTAAAAATGGTCACATATTGAGGACATGTACAGTTGAAAGACTTATCAGGCACAGAAATCAGAGGGATGATCAACGGGAGATGACTGAAGTTGTACAAGAACAATTGACTACCCACCACGCAGTAAAAAAAAAAACACACAGAATATTAAACAGTACCAACATAGGCAAAGTGTGCAGAAATAAGAAAGAGCACGCACACTTAGGAATAAAAACTTGGCGAGGAGAAGGACAACAACCACATAAAAAGGGAAACAAGCAGGAAACAGAAAGATGACAAAAGCAGTACGAAAAGACGAAGGTATACGGAATTGAATGCCAGAAAGGAATGATGGGACACCACATTAATCGCACCAAATGGAGTTGAAAAGGCAGAGTAATGGAAATTACGAAAGAGTCGGAGGTGCATTGAACCCATAATTAAGGAAGTGTCCTCGACAAGCTTCATGCGAAGCCCACACAACACACGAATGAGGGAGCAAAGAGTCCATTTGCGAAAGGAGAACAAACATAGAATGATAGAGGCTAAGGAGCACAGAGCGGAGTTCACAGAGGTCACAGAGACCATTCAAACTCAACAAACCTTCAACACTCACCACCATGGCACCAACAAAGCAAGCAGAAGCAAGAAAGAGTGTCAGAAAACCCAGAGTTCGAACTAGGTCACAAGTACAATTGGAAGAAGGCGAACAGTCATTGGATATCATCAATATCAATGAAATCCCATCCCCAGACACAACACCGATAAACCCCACACCTATAGTGGAAGAAACCCAACAACCGGGAGATGCTGTAACCTTGATCCAACCACCACTGCCAAAGAAAGACAAGAAGCATGTACCAAGGTCACCTCTCAAGAAACCTGTTGCAACCCTCGTCCTACCGTGTATACCAGATGGGGTACGGGTGGAATAAGGATTTCTTAGGCAAATTGACAAGCTAAAATACTTGGACCACGATGTAGCAGACACAGACAAGTTTCTGGAATTTTCAAAGAGAGTGTACTTGGATACTGTGGGCATAAATCCAATGGGGGAACCGATTGATCATCCACTCCAATGGGCAATCGGGTTGGAGAAAACAAGAATTTTAGGTCTGTTGGATCTACCGCATTTTGGTAGAGGTCAGTATGAAAGTGGGTGCGTCAAATAGTTGTTAGCAGTCACACATGGCAAGGACATATGGTTGGACAAGCTTGTCTCGATAGACGTAGATATTATTGCAAACATAACATGGTTTCCATCTCGGGGCATGGATCTCGCGCAGTTTCTGGACGACAAAGCCAAGGAGAAAGCACTTGTGGAAGAGATGAAGAAGAAGTATGGCACTAACAGAGGGACACGAGGAATCATTATCAAGAGGATCAATGATGTCGCAACACAAATGGGCGCAAAAAGCTTAGCCTGTAAGCTACTAAGAAAATGTCGTAGGGAGGAAGTTTCAGTTGGGGTTTTCGTAGTTGCAGCTCAGTGCGTCGAGGGAACCACAATGATTTGGGCACCCTATCTCTTGAACTTGTTCCTGGATGACTGCAACGATGCATATGACCTAGGAACAAAGTTTCACTATTCATGTCTTATCATGTTAATAGCCTTTATGGGATGGAGGGAACCAAGATATGTAACTTCCGTTACCAGACCCAAACCTAATCAGGGAGAAAGATATTTATTGTTGAAAGCCACATCGAATGCTAGGCACAAAAGGATGAATGGGTCCATATTTGAACAATACCTACGCAATTTGCAGGAGGCCAGAAGAAAAATGTGGAGAATAACACCAGAGGTTGTCGCGCGGTATCGAGACATTGCCAACTTCAAGGCCACACGACATGTGATGTGGATACAGGCGAGGAAGGACCCTGATAAGTAGTGGCTACAAATGCGCTACTGTATAATAGAGGGAGACATCGACATGGTGATCAAAGACTGGGAAGATGAATGGAAGATTCCAGTCCTCACCCAAGACTTTCTAGAAATGACAGTGGAAGAAGAGGTAGTGCAGGGAGAAACATAGCCTCAAGAATCCCTAGTGCCCAATAATTGGAGGACGGTCCAGACAAAGACAAAGCAGACAGATGAAGGGGAAGCTAATACAGGGACCCAGAAGGGGACAAAGAACACTACGCAGACGGCTCAAGTGCAACATAAATAGTCTGAGGCAATGCAGAGTACCACACCAAATCCCAACTCACAGGAACCAGGTGGGAATAAGAGTTCAGCCACACAGATAGGAGGAGCACGCAAGAGGATGAAGGTGCAAAGCACACCTCCATAATATACGATCATGGATGATGATGGGGAAAGGATAGCCTGCATGGTCTAGGATTTTCTATCCGAGGATTTTGACAATGTTGTGTACCATAGGGACAAGATTCAAGAGTAGCTGGCAGACATACGACAGTTCCTCAAGCCAATTTGGGAAGTACAGACAAAAGGAAGCATGGGAACAAGGCCATCAACATTATAGATAAAGGAAAGACTGGAAGAAGAAGAGCGCGATACAATTCATACAAAACCGCAACCGAGTGAAACATTCCACATCACACCCAATATGTTGAGCATGGACGAGATCGTGGGGAAGACACCCCTGAAGGACTTAAACCAAATCCAATTGGTATTGTTGTCGATACCATCCAAGGCTCTACACAAGTTGCAGGTGAGCGTTACTCAAGAGTTACAGTCTCGAGCACGCAAAAACTTAGCTGAATTGTAGTAGGCAACAAAGAAGTGGGATGCATTGGAAATATTATTTGAGCAGGCTAAGTTTGAGACCAAAGAGGAAAGGGAGCACAGGAATGGATTGGAGCAGAAATTCTTAGGAACATACGAGAAGATTCCAAAGATCGCGCAGACGGATGAAATCATAGAAGTAGAAAAGATTTATCAGATTACGCATGAAATCGATCAATATCAGAAGGAGATCGGGAATCTCCATGAGCATCTCACACCCACTACTCCACCAGAAGTAAAGGAGCAAAGGAAGTAGGAAGCAGTAGAAAAACTACAGGAGATAGAGCGACAGGTTAGAAAAGTAGCTGACTTGTTCGAGAATGCAACACAACTTTGGACAAAGCTAGAGGAGGATCAGAAAATCCAGAAGTGGGACAAGGAAGAAGAAAGGATAAACACAGCTATCCAGGACCTCAAGCAAAGGCAGAAGACAATGTCCATCACAGAGCGCATCAAAGGGGCGCAAGACATGAAGAAACTATAGGCAGAACTCACCATCGCGCAAATATAGAAGAAGGAGCATTAGGCTCAAATGGAACTGTTTCAAGAGTGGGTAGCAGAAGTCCTGGCACAGGCAGAGGAATCCAAGACACATATAGCGCAGACCCAGGCAGAGTGCACGGAATTGATCAGTGATGAAATTGAAGTCCAAATAGTGGACACACTCAAGGAGAAGACTACACAGGCATAGACACAAGCATCAGAGCTCAAAGAAAAGTTCCAAGCGGTCACCAGGGAGATCAAAGATTTGTGTTAGGTGGCTTAGAATGAGACACATGTCAGTGTTGGGGGCCTATTGGAAGCAAGCCAAAGCAGAAAAGAAAGGTGATTTTGGGAAAGAAAGCATGCATGAGGAAAGCAACAGTTGGAAGGAAGAACATCATGCGCGCATGCAGGGAAGACCTAACGATGGTAGGGTTAGGGTTTTGGTAATATATTGTAACGACTGAAGAACCATAAAATATATAAATATCGATACTTAGGTATCATAGGGGGTTCGGTTCGGAGTATTATCGAGGTTAGCTAGTATATATGAGTTATTGTGATATGTAATATTTTGTTGTACGACCTACTTTTGTAAGCGGTTGAGTTGAAGAGAATGAAGGAGGGAATATCTCAAGGGTTAGATTGTAGGATGAGGAGTCTGGTGCAATCTAGTCCACCTCATATAGATCTTACCTGACTAAGAAGAATTGTAACGCGCGCGGTGCTGTAGATGTAGAAATACTATATTAAAAGAGACAAGAGCTAGATCTTTGTGGACGTAGCCCAGGAAGGAGTGAACCATGGTAAAATCTGTGTTATGTGATGCAAGCATGCATATTTTTATCATATTTCAGTGGTTATTGTTATGTTAATGAATGAGTTTCTATATTTCATGCTTATTCGCAAATGACAGTATATTGCGTTTACAATTTATAATAGTAGTTCAATATACAGTTCTCATATCTCGCACTCAATCCTAGGTTGTAAACACATGAGTATTACAACCACCCATTAAAGTTATATCAGGTGAGACTGCACAGTGCACTTTGTGTGTTGTGTTGCCTTCTTGTTTACCTGGAGGGCCGATATTTTTAGAGGCTTTGTTGGAAACCCGAACAGACATGAACCCTAGGTCACCCAGTACGAACTCAGACAAAATATAAGAGTAAACCAACACCCACCAACGCAAACCTAAACATACTTCCTTTAGGATATTATGACTTGTTGATTAGCATGGATTGGTTGGCTGCCCACAAAACCAAGTTGGACTATTACATTAAAACTTTGGAGTTTTAAAATGAATAAGGAAGAAGGATAACCCTACAAGGGATTCAAAATCTCTTCTCAGTGAGACAAATATCATCCCTCCAAGTGAGGAAGTATTGTAGAAAGGGATGTCCCTTGTATGCAATACAAGTACTACACTCTATTGAGAATGAAAAACCCATCCTAGAGGACCATCCCATATTAAGAGAATATAAAGATGTATTCCCAGAAGAGGTGTCAAGTCTACCTCCAAGAAGGGATATTGATTGTTCAATAGAAATTGTACCAAGAGTGGTGCCAATGTCTAGAACACCCTATAGAATGAATACACCTAAGCTAGTTGATCTCAAACTACAGTTGAAGGAGATGTGGTACAAAGGCTACATTCAGCCTAGTGTGTCTCCATGGGGACCGCCAACCTTGTTTGTGAAAAACAAAGATGGTGCACTCAGATTGTGCATAGATTATATAGACAACTCAATAAGATGACCATCAAGAATAAGTATCCCTTGCCAAGGATTGATGACTTGTTTGACCAATTAAGGGGTGCTAAAATATTCTCCAAGATTGACTTGAGGTCTGGATACCATCAGTTATGAATTAAAGATGAAGACATCCACAAGACCACCTTTAGGACAAGATATTGTCACTATGAATTTGTGGTGGTGCCATTTGGGCTTACCAATGCACCATCCACTTTTATGTGCTTAATGAATAATGTATTCAGGAAGTTCTTGGATAGGTTTTTGTTGGTTTTCATTGATGATATCCTAATCTATTCCAAGAATAGGGAAGAACATGAAGAGCATCTCAAGCTATCACTCCAAGTACTAAGAGAACATCAACTCTATGTTAAGCGTAGTAAGCGTGTCTTTTTCCATAAACAAGTCCATTACTTAGGCCATGTTATTTTTCAGGAAGGAGTGGAAGTTGATCCTAACAATATTAAATCCATCATGGATTTCCCTACCCCAAAGGATGTATTTGATATCGGATCCTTTATGGGCCTAGCAGGATACTATAGGAGGTTCATAAAGAGATTCTCCAAGATTGGTTACCCAAACACCTCCCTTCGGAAAAAAAAGGGGGGGAGGGGGTTAAATTCATTTGGACATCAGAATGTGAAGAAAGATTTCAAGAGCTAAAATCCCTTCTAGCCAATGTGCATGTACTGAAGATTGTAGACCCAAACAAGGACTTCCTTGTGTGTATAGATGCCTGCAAGGAAGGGCTCGGAGGAGTTCTTATGCAAGAAGGACATGTGATTTGCTATGAATATAGAAAATTGAATGAGCATCAAGTCAATTATGTGACCCATGATACAGAATTGGTTTCCATAGGGCACACTTTAAAAATGTGGGGGCATTACCTCTTAGGTAGAAGATTTGTACTTATGATAGACCATAGTGGGTTGAGGTATTTTTTTGACCAACCAAAACTCAATGTGAGACAAGTTAGGTGGACGGCTCTCCTTATTGAGTTTGATTTTGAAATCAAACATATCAAATAAAAGGAGAATAGGGTGGTTGATGCCCTTAGTAGAAGTATGAAAGTGGTTCACTTGGAAACTGTAAGCGCCAGTGAATCAGACATCAAAGAGAGAGTCAAAAGTGCATAAGAAACAGATGCATTTTTCAAGACCGTGATATCATACCTAAAGCAAGTGCACATAGGGCTAAAGTATGAAGGCTATCAGATGCTTAATGATGGCTTCTTGACTTAGAAGGGCATATTATATATTCCAAATTGTGATGACTTGAAGAGGTCCATAATGGATGAACTTCACAAAATACCATATACCGGTAATCCTGGTTATGAGAAAATGATCACAACCACTAGGAAACTATTTTATTGGCCCGAACTGAAAATGGACATAGTTGATTACTTAGCTAAGTGTCTAGAATGTCAGCAAGTCAAGGCAGAGCATCGACACCCAACAGGGTTTTTGCAGCCCCTACCAATCCCGAATGGAAATGGGAAACCATCTCAATGGATTTCGTCACAGGATTACCAAGATCAACAAAACAAAATGATGCCATCATGGTAGTTGTGGACAAAATGAGCAAGGTTTCTCACTTCATACCCGTCAAGTCAAATTGCAAGGCAATAGATATTGCCATCATTTTCATGAAAGAGATATTTAGACTGCATGGCATGCCTAAGGAAACTATATCCGACAGAGATACAAAATTTACTTCAAACTTTTGGAAATATCTGTTTGCGGGTTTTGAAACAAAATTGCTCTTTAGTACAACCTATCACCCTCAAAATGATGGGAAGACAGAGAGGATAAACCAAGTGTTAGAATACATGTTGAGGATTCATGTAATGCATCAACCCAAGAAGTGGAAGGACTACCTACCGCTGGTAGAATTTGCCTACAACAATGGATATCAAGAGTCATTAAAAATGAGACCTTTTGAAGCCCTCTATGGAAGACAATGCAACATTCCAATCAGTTGGAACAGCCCAATAGACAGAGTTACAATCAGGCCAAATATGATAAAGGAAATGGAACAACAAGTAATTCAGATCAGGAAAAATCTAAAGATAGTCGAGGATAGACAAAAGAGCTATGTAGACATGAAATGGACTTCTAGAGAGTTCAAAGTAGGGGATCATGTGTACCTCTGAGTTAGACCCAGGAAAATCACTTTGAGGATGGGAGCTTGCGCCAAGTTGGAACCTTGATATTGTGGACCCTTTGAATTTTTGGATAGAGTGGGAACAGTAGCCTATTGGCTAGCACTTCCTCCCACAGTGAAGGCACATAATGCTTTCCATGTTTCTTTATTAAAGAAGTATGTATATTATTCTAATAATATTATTGATTGGTCAGTGATTTAGGTGGAAACTGAGGGATAATTCCTGCCTGAACCTTGATGCATAATAGACAGGAAGGAAATCTCGCTCGGGAACATAACCATGGCATAGGTCAAGGTGCAGTGGAAACACTTTGGCCCGGATGAGGCTACATGGGAAATGGAGGATGCCATGAAACATGAATATCCATTTTTGTTTCCTTGTGTACATACAGAGAAAATCGGCAGATACAACATCAAAGACGATGTTCCTTTAAGGGGGATGGGATTGTAATACCCATGTTTTCCCTAGTTTGTAATTATAACTATAACTAGACGAGAGACTATGGGGGACTAAATATGTGTGAGTGTTTGATTTGATGAACCTTGTATAAAAGGTTCAATGTATGAATTTTTTGTTATTAATAGAAATTGGATGTGTTGCACAACTACTAAAAAGGGGGGGATTTTTCCAAGATATACCATGGATGATATGAGAGAGATGGTGATGGAAAACAAGAATGGTTGATATGACCCTCACCAAACCAGTAACTACTAGGTGTAATTTCTCAACAGTCCTCTGACCTAGAAATGAATTACCAATCAGGTTGTTAGTTGGAAGGCCATCCTCAAGAGTTAATGAGGAGATGGGGAAGGGTACCCATCTATAAGGCTTCCAGGCCTGACCACGAGTTGGGGATTCAGGCCCATGCAACCTTGCTGAGGAAGTAAATAAAGGAATTTATTCGGGGGACAGAGACAGATCTGCAAGGAAGCAGAGTAGAGAAAATGAACTCCAGTAGATAAGAGAGCAATGTTTTCAACTTGGGAGTTGAGATAAAATATGAGAAAGAAGCTCATTTTGGTTGTAAGAATCCATGGGCAAGGTCTCGCTATAAGATGAAAAATGAGGCTGACGAGTGATTGAGGAAGTGCTCGCACATACATCCTTGCTTGGTGTAGAGGAATTCGATTTTCAAGATCATGTGGGAGGAGGAGAGTAACCTTTGTCCTTGACTGTCATGGAGCAAGGAGAAAGAATCTCTCTCAGAGCATCATGATCTAGCTCGGGGGTGGCCAGCAGTAAATCCGTCAGGAGTGGTTTTTCCTATGGTTGGGTGGAAATAGGCACCCCTTTCAGCAGTCGCTTCACATTTTCCATTTCTAATAAGTATTTTCATACTCTGTGTAATATATTGGATGCCATGATTGAATGTATGTGTTTATGGTTAAGTCTTGCAGTGTTTGAACAATTATTAGAAATGCTCATGTTGCCTCTATAAACTGTTATTTTTACATGGTTTTTGATTTACCTCATATATTCGCTAGAGAGTTATGGGGTGTGAATCCATAGGAGAGTCGGGGTAAGATTAACTGAAACATTTAAGATTAACTAAAACGTTTAAGATTAACTAAAGCGTTTGAGTTTACCTCAACGGGAATGTCAAGTTCAACTCTATGGGAGAAGGGTGTTCCTTCAGACCCTCCACCCATGTGATCGAGGGCTCATACCCATGGCCTTAATCAAGTCTTGACTAAGAGTTGAGTGTAGCCTGGAATCCAAATATGATCCCATATGACCTAAGGTTGGAAACCCCTCACTAAGCCCGAAAGGAGTGAAGCTACTTTGGCTTCGAGACTTCGGGACTTATGATTCCACAACCCTCGAAAACAGCCAAAGGTTGGAGTTGTGAATTGATGAGGGTCATAGATTTGGGGATCCAGTGGATATCTCTCTCAGCTGTTATATCGAACTTAGGAAGGGTAGTGTTATGTACTTCAGTGAAGTTCCACTTCGGGAGAGTAGGAGTGGTCTAGCATCGAATCTTTCGAGTGTCGGAATCACAAAATTAATCTGTATTGTTGATAATAGAGGGACGTGTGTCCATGGATCAACGGTTATCTGGAAGTTCGATTATTCAGCGGTATCAATGTGAATACATAGGGACATTCAACATAGAACAATGAACGTCGAACATCGACGCTCAACGTAGAACGTCGAATGTCGAATGCTGAATTTATAGAGTGACGTAGACCGTCGATCCTCGAATCCTTTTGGATCTCTCTTAGTTATCGATCTAATGATTTTGTTGAGAACCCCTCTTAACTACCCAACCAACCGGGAACACGTCGTGGAACGACATGTGGCCCCCACTTGTCCCTTGTCAAAAGTCTCCCATTGGACTAGAGTCGTTGGATGAGAGGAAATGTGGCAGGAGATCCTATAGTCTGGAGACTTGGTACTCCAGAGGAACTTGACCAACAGTGATTGGAGTGTAAAAAATTCTAAAGCCGCGAACGACGAAGTGAATATCAATCGTTCATAGGATGAAGAAACCGTGTGGCATTAGATTAGAGAGACTGGAGACTCATCTCTTCGGGGAATTCATGATGTGAGGAGTTGGTAAGCTCCAAAACTTGGAGTCATGAATTAACGGGATCCGTGGATCTATGGATCTACATGGATAGATCTCAACTGTGAGATTTGAAAGAAGTTATAAGGTTGTATGTCAGGGGCTAGCGTGGTTCACTACCGTCATCCAGGGTGATGTGGACCCACAACTAAGGTGCCATGTGTCATCAGGATATGGATGATTCATAGAACCC
Source organism: Picea engelmannii (assembly GCA_009831015.1). Classification (NCBI taxonomy): domain Eukaryota; kingdom Viridiplantae; phylum Streptophyta; class Pinopsida; order Pinales; family Pinaceae; genus Picea; species Picea engelmannii. Next base: position 35,296 of record ML796748.1, read on the forward strand.
TTATTCCTATTAGAGCATGACATGTGTCACCCCCCAATGAGGACATGTTTCAGCCCTGGCCCTCATCGTGTGTCAGCCTCTGGTTTGTGCTCGCCTGGCCAACGTGGTTGGTGACGCGATTGGGACTTAGAGACTTTGGGAGTTTGGAATATTTGGGGTGTAGTATAGTAGATGGATGATCAACGTCGATCACCAATTGTCGAATGTCGAAACGTTCAACGTCGATCACTAATTGCCGAACGTCCAAACGTTCAACGTCGATCATCGATTATAGAATGTCGAAAATGTATAACATCGATCATCAGTTTTTCAAATGTCGAACGTCGATCGTTGAAGGGCCAAGGTGATGTGGAGATATTTTGGGACTTTAGAGATTATGCGTGTAGTAAGAAAAGGGGCGTTCAACACCAAATGCCAGAGATCCAAACTAACAATGCCTGGATAACTTCGGGAGGCCGTATCTTGCAAACCAGGGATCAGATTTTGAGCTGGTAAAAGTCGTTAGAAAGATACGAATGAGTAGAAGAGGATGAAGACCTCGGAGATATGATTTGAGATGATCTGAACAAGCAAAAATTTGATGCCCCATCCCTAGAAAGGGTATTTAGGGGTCAGGTGTGTTATAATGTGGTAGTAGGGATAAGTCAAGCACAAATGAATCAACCCACCTTAGATAATATTAGCAAGAAGACTTTTAGACTATGAGTCCCTTGATAATCACAAAGTCCAATATCACCTTCTAATGAGTTGGCATCCTTATCCACTAATGAGTTGTTAATGAGATCTAGATTTGGAGGTGGTCAAATACATGTACTATAAATTGATATCCTGGGATGAATAAAGTGTTAAGAATCACTTAAGCCTTTTATGTCAATTATTGTCTTGTATTTTTTTGGCTCTATTTTTTAACATAGTATTAGAGCTTTGTATGGTCTTAAGGGATTGGTATATCCATGGAATTAAGGGCAGGCTATCACCATGGTAGTGTTCCATGGGAAGTTTGATATTGTAGCTACATGAGAGGTGTAGCCTAAGGTGAAGATATGCCTTGATTTGGTGTTGATTTGGACATTGCATGGCTTGAAAATTTTAGTCCAGCCTTCCATCTTAAAGACAACTTAGCATTTTTAAAATTTGATCGAAGTTTGAAAATTTTCTTCCATGTAACATCCATCCAAAAAGTTGCAAAGATAATGGTGGGAGTTCTTCAGAGATTTTCTTCAATATGTTGATTAATCTAGGAATTAATTGCATAGAAGGAAAGGTTGCTACACTTGGGTTTGGTTCTGGGTCAAGGGACCCACAAACATCAAATAATTTGGGTGGTGTTTCCCCATCTTTCCAGGACCACATCATGGGTACTTTCATGCAAAATCGGACCGGCATAGAGCTTGTGCTTAGATCCTCTTCGGGTGTCTTGCGTAAGGTTCTATTCACATTTCCTAAAGAATGGACTAAAGTGGCTAACTCAAAGAATTGCTCCCCTTGCTCTCAAGTTGTATCAGACAAGGTTATAGGCTCTGTTAACTCTCCCCTTGGTGCGATGAGAAATGGATCCAAAGAAGTGAACTAGGGGGAATTTGTGAAAAAGTGTAAAAAGACCATTAAATCCTGGGGCGAGAAGGTGGATTTAGTGGTTGGGGATGCCCTCAAGGTTTCCAAAATTGCAGAGCTGGAAGGAAGTGTGATTGTTAGTAAGTTCATTGGTAGGAAGATGGCGTAAAAATATGTTTCACATTGGATGGATAAGAAATGGTCCTCTATCCTAGGCTATACTCTTATATGCTATATTATTTCTTGTGGTTGTATTGGAGTGGTTTTCAAAACTAAGTTGGATGCAGAGGTTATCCTAGACAAATAGTGGTTCTGGGATCGACATATATTTTCTTCTAATCCCTAGCACCCCTTATTAGATGCTAGGGAGGAGAACATGTTTAGCTTTCCAATTTCGATCAAGCTACCAAATTTGTGAGTTATGGTTGGAGGAGGGGTTAAGAGCAATTGGAGAGGTTATGGGGTCTTAAATTGCTACATTTAGAGTTATAAATTTTCATGTTATCGATCTATGGCTCAAATTCTGGTAGATATCGACCCTAGACTAGGATTATTTGAGTCTATAGATATTGTTATATGTGATAAAACCTACACTAAAATCCTTGACTATGTTAACATGTCATTTGATTGTGCAAGGTGTCACCATGTCGGGCATGTTCATGCCAAATGCGATATGGGGTTTCGAAGGCTAGTCTAGTAGGTTAGTCATGAAGAACCGATGGAGACGATTGTAAAATCTCCTGGTGTCAATAAATAAAAGTCGTTGTTGGTGTTGGAAGCTAAGGGCATAGTCATGGAAATGAGTGGGGATCCAAATATGGAAAGGTTCGGTCCTCTTTCAAAAAGACAGGACCTGGGGATTGAGGGAATACTTGAAAGATTTTTGAGGGAGGATGTTGTGGCTTCAGTGTTGGACAAGATGAATGAGGACCTAGGTTTGACTTCACCACAACAAAAAAATCTAGAGGCCATATGGGATGCATGTGCTTCAGATCTACAAACTGTGAGTAAGTCATCATCTCACTTACACTCAATTTCTCCCTCTCCGAGTAATGATGATTTTGTATTTAACGGGGGTGATTCTTTTATCCACCTGTCAAGGGAAGGATCCATGCCTAATGTTTATGAGAGACAAAATGATTTTGGGACGTCTGTTGATATCCTTTTTAACCCATCTTCTTATGCTAAGGTCCTTCCTTCATTTCATTCTGCAAATTTATCAAGATCTCATTCCCTGTCTTATGGTCACAAGCCTTACTTGTTGCACCCTTGCAGGAAAGGTAATCATTTCTATGGGGGTATTTCCTTAGAAGGGTTTAAAGAGGTGGGTCACTCGAGATCCGGTCACAAGTCATCTATAAAACATGCACAGGAGAGGGCGTCAAGGGAAGCGTGTCAAGGAAAAAAAAAACTCATAACCAAGGTCCTTAGAGAAGGGATGAACTCTTCTAATTTTAACCCGTTATTTTATTGTCTATTAATATTCATGGCTTAGTAGGAAAATCCAAGAAACTCTCCCTTCACAATTTGTGTGACTCTATCAAACAAGATATTCTTCTTATACAGGAAACCTTGGTGTGTTTTGACTCTTCTGTGTTCAATTTAGAAAGGCTTTTTCCCAGTTGGAGTTTTTTAGGCATCGATTCCACTGGTATTTATGGTGGTACGGTTACAGGTTTGTTTACAAAATTTAACTTAATAAATTCCATTTCCTTTGTATCAGGTGTGTTCACAAATATTTTCTGCAACAACTTGAATCATTATGTAAAAGTTCTTAATGTCTATGGAATTTATGCGGGAAGAAAGGAGTATCAGGATAAGTTGTTTGGTTCCAATTTTATTGTGGATGGTGAGTTAATTATAGGGGGTGGCTTAAAATTTACAGTCAACAAGAATGAGTTATAACATTCTTCAAGCCAAGAGGATATCCTTTCAAGCTATTTTGTTGAGAAATTGGAGTCCAAAAATTTGGTGGATATGGAACCAATTCAAAAGAAGCCGACATGGTTCAACAATAGAGGAGAGAATGACAATATTTTTAAACGGATTGATCAACTTCTTATGCATGATGGTATTTTGTTAGATATTGGTGATTATCGATCTTAGTTGGGGTCACTCCTCCGATCACTGGCCCATACTCTTGGAATTAGGTCGATCAGAGAGAAAATCAAGTTCATTGTTTAAATATAATTTTGGTTGGGAATCTATTGAGGAATTGAATAAGCTAATGTATTTGAATTGGGTCCCTTTCTATGAGAATAGAGGGTTGTAGGCTAGTTAAATACTTGTTTGTAATATTTAGAATCTCAAAAATGAGGCAATTTTCTAGGCGAGGATTCGATGGGAGTCAAATAATAAAGAGATAAAGTCGGTAGAGAAAGAGTTGGAATGGTTATATTCCCAGGAGCTTATAGGAGACACAATGACCATATCTAAGAAGGATCTATGTAAAGCATTGGAATAAAATTATATCCAATTTTTATAGAGAATGAAAACACATGGAGGCTCAAAAGTTGAGCATTATGGTTAGAGGGGGGAGACATCAAGTGAAACCCTAAATAGTCTCCTGGCCAAGGATTCAACCCTGGAACCTCATTCGAGAAAAAAACAACACTCATCCACTTGAGCTAACCCACCGGGCTGAGTCGGCCATATACTTACCAAGGAATAATGAAGATTTTAGGGTTATTTTTTAAAATATGTTTCACATTTCTATCAAAGAGATTGATGAGGGGTTAAAATACCTCAGTTTCACTATCAAACCATATAATTATGGAAAATATGACTGGGCTTGTTTGGTTTCAAAGGTCGAAATGAAATTCTATCATTGGTGCAATTGATGGATCTCCGGGGGTGGAAGATTATTGCTTATAAATATTGTGTTGGAGGAAACACCCATGTACTGGCATCTCATGACCTTGATCCTAAAAAGTATTCTTTAGCGAATTATGAAATTTTGTTTTAATTACCTTTGGAAAGGTAGCCTGGAGTAAAATGGGTTTCATCTTGTTAATTGGTGCATTTTGTCCAAACCAAAACAGCTAGGTGGATGGGGACTTAAGGACGGGGTTCTGTCAAGGTGTGTGCTAGCAGCAAATTCTCTTTGGGTATTTTTGACTCGGGAGATATTATAGAGACAAATTCTTATTGAAAAATATATATCCCCTCTTACATTGATGGATTGGATCTGTCAGAGGAATAAATTTATTATGAGTGGCTTGTCACAATGGAGTACTTTGTCTCTTGATTTTCCTATGATGAAAAAGGCCTTGTCTTGGAAGGTTGGGAATGGTTTGTTGGTGATAATTGGATTTTATTCCATAGTAGGATGTGGGGAAACCATTTTTCTCAAAGAGGATTTGGTCGAATCCCCCAGACAGAAAGGTTTGTGTACTCTGGATCGAATTGCAAATGTTGAGACGTCTTCCATTTGGAGGCAAGGTTGGTATACTATGGAGGAAGTTGGGTTGGAAGAAAGGTGGGGTCAAGACTAGTCCGACTTCCATGCAGAATTAAAAAAGGCACACATTCATCTGTCTCATATGGATGTTGAGCTCGCATGGGTATATAATCATTATGGTGGTCAATACTCGGCTAAGTTGGGATACTTAGAGTTGTTGGACCTAGACATCAATAATAAACAATGGCGGTATAAATTGTTATGGAGGATTAGGGGGGGGGGCTGAAAGGTTTGTTATTCTTCTAGTTAATTTTAAAAGGAAGGGTCCTTACTTGGGTCCGGCTCCAAAAATATGGCCAACACAGGTCGGGGTTCTGTTATTTGTGTAAGAATTCCTAGGAAACCAATTCTCATGTTTTCTTAGATTGTTTCTTTTCTAAGAAGGTATGCTATGAGGTTGGTACACATTTAGGTTTGGATAATTTATGGGGAAAAAACAATATCTGGGAGTGATTCAAACTATTTTCTCAGGTAGATATTTTTCTCCCTGGGTGGCGCTGCCTATCCTTCTCTCCTGGGGGCTATGGCTTTCCTGGAACGCAAGCTTGTTCGAGAATAAATTGCGGTCATCCATACAAGTCTTGCAATAGGTTTTAGCTTTGTCTCAAGTATATAAGATTATTCCATTGCACAAGGCACCCAAAATGATAGAGAAATTGGAAATAAATATGTCCATCCCATGGGTGTTCTTTGACAAGGCTTATCAAGGGCCAGATAAGATTTGTGGATTGGGCATCATACTTTACTTTTCTAAGGACCACTTTATTCGAGGGAAAGCCAATATTGGACCTAGGTCCAATAATAGAGTTGAACTTTTGGCATTACTTTCTCTCTTAAGCTTAGTTGTCAAGAAGGAGGTCTTGGCATTACATGTCTTTGGATATTCTAATTTTAATATTGAGTGGGTGTTGGATAAGTTGAAAATTGTTCATTTGGATATGCTTCAACTAGGTAAAAAACTGAAAAATATTTCAAGCATGTTACAAGATATACGCTACAAGCACATTTACAGAGAACTTAATAGAGAGGCAGACACTTTGTCTAAGGAGGCACTTGATTTAAATGTGAATATGTTCTTGTGGAAAGAGTTTGAGGAGGGGAAGTTGGTAACCAATATGGTTGAGAGGTTTATTTGAGCTATATGATCAGATGAACTACCTTTCATCTAGAGCAATTTCTATGGAGCTTTAAATATTTTGGACACTTATTTTTTTAACTTTGGTTGAATAGTATGGCTATCCCACTTGTTTGTTTGCGTAGTGGAAAATTTTGAATGTAATATCTATACCTTAATAGAAAATGTGATTTAGTTTCAAGGAAATCGTTTTTCACAGTTCCAGATTAAGTATCGACACATATTCATATAATTAAACCACAAAGCAGAGAAGCTATCCAAAGAGGGTCTCAACCTACAAGAAGGTGCCTTCCAACTTAATCTCAATGAAGACAATCGGTAGGAGGCATATCGTGGTTTATTGGAAGATATGCTCCAATAGAAGGGGGTTGGTTTTTTTTAGTACAATCATTGATTTATTGTCATGATCTTAGATCTTGGGTGAAGTCTTTGAATAATACCTCTTTTTAGGAATATGTGCATATATAAGACACATATGGTCGACTAGTACACAACATCTTAGATAGATACGAGACCATGTATGGATTTTAGCTATGGTTTGTTGTTGGGCACCTTTGCAATGTACTTCGATTCAACTCTAATAATAAAGTATGTTTTTTTTGTGGGAAATATATATATATATA
>ML796748.1:42196-86641 GCA_009831015.1 Picea engelmannii
TGTGTGTGTGTGTGTGTGTGTGTGTGTGTTGTAAAAGGTGCTTGAGACCTCTGTAAAAAGAGCTTGAATATTTTAAAGGAAGGGAATTAGGATTTTGAAAGATAACTTTACGACAAGATCAATTCCATTGGATTAATATGGTTTTGATTTAATCAAATGTGCATGTTACTATGAATTTGGGCAATTTTGATGAAGACAATTAAAGGATTCTCAATGTATTTGAGCACACCATTGTGATCTCAAGTATGATATTGCAATACAATCAAATTCTTTTGGTCCTTGTCCTGAAATTTGAATAAGGAGGTCTGAGGACACTTGTACTTGTGTGCAATTGTGCATGATTATGATATTTTGTGTTTATTTCTTTCATACATATTTAATTTGTCAAATGAGCAAGCACACTAAGTGGAAAATTGTCAATCCATCAAATACAACACTTATTTGAATCAAGAGTTTCTCGAATCATTGAATTGTACAAAGGAGGAACTACATGAAACCATTTCAAGTCAATAAGGTGTTTTCCAGTTTAAAATTCAATTGTGAAAATTATCATAAAGACTTGCCTAAAATTGAATAAGGAGGTCATTGTCAATTAAAATCAAAATCATTATAATCACATTTTGGGGTGCATGATCGATAATACATACAAAAATAGTATCCTTTAATAATTTGTACATACAACAATAATAGAGAAATGTGTGTCATATGAAGTATATAATTGATTTGTAATGATGTAACATCATAAATACCTGAGTGTGAGAAGCCCCAATGGAACATGTTGCAACAATTGTTGCATCAAGTTCGAGAAAAGAGGTGCTATGCCACGTGAAGGGAAGTGTGTCATCTCGCAAGAACTATACATGCCAAAAAAATAAAAGACAGATACATATACTTTAAAGTTATGTTTACAGATATTTGTCAAATGGAAAATTAAATACATAAGCAATGAAAATATAAAAAATATGTCATACTATCCTTATCCAAGAAACTATCTTGAATAGGATCCTCTATTGGGCCATGGAAACTATGCCCAAACTTAGAGCATTGATGTAAAACAACTACACTAGAACCAAAATGGCCAACCTAACCTGAAGGCCTTGCACCAAGTGGTCTAACATCGTCAAATGATGGCTCTCAACAGGATGCTCTTGTAAACACGTTATGTTAAATGAAACTACATGTTAGGGATGATATTGCAGTAGTAGTGGCTCAAATATTATCTCTGAGATGAGGTGGCTTGGGGTGGGGGGGTTAGGCAATTTCCTAAGAATGGGTGACCCTATCAATGTGTTATTCCTAGTGGTTGGTCGATCCTAAGAAAATCCAAGACCAACCCATTGGAATTCTCCATTGTCAAAATAATTACCATGGGGACCCAAGATGAACTTGATCCATAATATGCAAAGAAGACTCAAGGGAATCTCATTGTTATTGCAAGGAGGTTTATCAAATACCATAAAACATTGATCCATCTAATTGTCTCTCAATGTCAAAAATGTGCACTAGTCCATGAAAGTATGTCTCTTTCTTGTATCAAGTGGTTGGTTGGTTCTAGGGACAATGAACAAAAAAACAATACTCTCTTTGCTTATATTTATTTTTTTGACCTCTTCCTTACTTATGTCATGTGATTAGTACTCTATTTCCTTATCCCTATATCTCATATATATTAAAAAAATGGCCATGGGAATGGCTAGTGGAAGCATTAATGGTGCCAAGTGAAGTAGCCAATGAAATACGAGATATCCCTCTTGTATTCCTAATCTCTGCAATTAGGTTTTCAAGTTCATTTAGGCATTGATTAATTTCATTGTATGGGTATTATAGGGAGTTAATGTTTGGGTTTTAATCGGGGTTTTGATCCATGGTGATGGAATAACAACTTCAATTAAACAATAAAAAAAAATTCTTTAAAAATATGCTAATTTCTAAAATTTAAAAATTATAAAAATGACATATAAAATCAATTATACCTCAAACTAAGACCTTCTCTCAACAAAATGTTGAGTTTCAATGATGTTGGTGTCTAGGCCATTCTTTTCCTCGTTGATTTTTGGCCTAGATGATAAAGTGTGTTAATGTTTGTGGAGGAGAAATCACCATGGTTGGTGAAAAATGGATGGAAAAGGAGTTGTGTTTTTTTATGCATTTATAGACAAAAACATGCACATGTTTTTGTTGCATGCATGATAAGAAATGTGCATGCATTTTTAATACATGTGCATTATTTTTAAAAATTACATGTGGGTTCTTATAATCCATAATGAACTAGCATGTGTGGAGCTTCAGTGGGGGTTGAAGCTATATAAACAAGAAAGCATGCAAATTCCTAGAGCATGCGCACATTCTTGAAAAGTCTAAAAAGTATGTATTCCTCTTGCAATGAAAAAGGGAACCATCTTCATGCATCTACCCATATACAATGGTGAGCAATACATCAAAGAAAAAGATAAACAAATAAAACATGGAAGAAGGACAAATTATCTCCATCCAAGATAACTAACAAGAAGACAATTACCCAGGTTCCAAAAACATGAGAGAGAAATTATGCATTTGCATGTTCTTGATCGAAACCCTAAGATAAATTAATGCTCAAACTATTGTTTCATTTATGAGTAATAGAAGACAACTCGAGGAGAAGGAGCGCTTTGATAAATAAATCGGAATTTTAGTTATTTTATTGTAAAATATGTATGCATCATTCTATTGGAATCATGACCAAAATTGAAGAATAAGTTATCCAATCAGAATACTAATTCCAATAGCCATGAAGGTGGAAGGACAAGAGTCAAGTAGGTAGAATTCTAAGAGCAATGAAGTTGGAAGTCCTATAGTCGAGTAGGTGAAAGGAAAAGAGTCTTTAGCACTCTATATAAAGGATACCTTTGCACTCTTGTAAATGGTCGCTCTTTGAGAATTGGAAGAGGAGGCTAGTACATGAACTCACTAATATAGTGCTTGCAATAGTGGTTTAAGGACAAATCCATAAAGGAAAATAGAGCTCTTCCACTAGTGGTTTCTTGGGCCTTTCCACTAGCAAGGAATTCAATTATGTTCTTGTTGGATTACTAAGAGGGGGGGTGAATCAGTAATGAGCAATTATACCACTGTTAATCTTTTTAATCACTTCCAATTACAATGTGTGTTCTTTTGCTTTCTAATTAATGTTCAATGGTTTATCTTTATCATTCAATACAACATCAACATTATATCAAAGCATCATATAATCATCATCAGTGCATAATAATAAAAAATAAGACACACATCAACACAATCACAATACACCAGTATTTTACGTGGAAACCCAATGCGGGAGAAAACCACGAAATGATTTTCTCATATGTCAATAGAATTACATTCATCGGAAGCTTCAACTTCCTTATTTTCCAGCTACAACTAGAAGGAGGCTCCAACCCCCTAGTTTTAAGGCTACAACCTGAGGGAAGCTCCGACTCCCTAATTCTCTGGCTCCAACCAGAAGGAGGCTACAACCCCCTAGTTCTTCGGCTACAACTGGAAGATGGATCCAACCACCTTTACTTGCCCCATCCTGGTGACCAAAAGTATAACTGTAGACAACCTGTCACTACCACTTAATCCATCATTGTCCCTGTCACTAGACCGATACACCAATAATGTCAACTTGTAACCCGTAACAAGCAACATATACCAACACACATGCCAATAACCTATACAAAAATTGTACCATATAACCTGTGCCGACACCTATGCCAATAACTTGTACCAAACCTATACCATACATCTTGTACCAACACATGTACAAAACTCGTACCAATAATATGTACCATACAACCTGTAACATCAGTCTGTCATCTCAAGCCAACTCTCAACCATATACTCAATACCACTAAGACGTGCTTCTCATATCGTAAAAATAAATGTATTCCACATCATCCAAACCAAAAACAAAGATAACCACAAGGATCTCCAACCAGATCTCCAACAATTACTTAATGCACCAAACATGTACCAACCATGTATCAATGATAAATCAAGGTATGTCTCATCAAGATGTGCCAATATCACAACAACATGTACCTCATGTATGTGTCTCAAGTATGCATCAATAATATATGTCATACATGTACAAGTACCATCAACGAGGTGTCTTATCAAGATGTCTCAATTATCTGGAAAACCCTAATTGTTATGCAACCACAACTTATGCCAATATAATCAATACTACATCTCTACCAATATTCCTCAAGCATGTGTCACATGATCCATAACATACATCAACAAATTACTCAAGGATTTGTTCTACATACCTCCAACACATGTACCAATTGTATGCCTCAACAGATCTGATCTATGCAGCAATTACAAATAGCAATAATAGCTCAAGGGCTATGCCCTAGCTCTCAAAACCATATCTCATACAAGATGTTTCCTCTATGTGAAATCTCTCACAACTAACCCTCAACCATACATCAAAAGATATTCCAATATGAACCAGAAATACACCAGTAATATACACCAGTAGATCTTACTCAACAACAAGTGTTAAAACTCCAAGAGTGCATTCACCAAACTTCTCAAGATAAACCCTCAACCAATCACATATATCCAACTCAATAAAAACATATTAACATACCTCTTACTTTTTTGTAGTTGCAGGTCTATTATGGATCTGTTTCTGTAGATGTGATTATGTTGTCACGATTTTATTGTCATGGTTTTTCTGTCATGATTTTTTTGTCGCAATTTTCCTGCTGTGATTTTTTTGCCCTGATTTTTCTTCCTCGATTTTTCTGCCACAATTTTGATACCTCTACAACAATGAAATATTTTTCGTCTTTTTGATTCACTACCTCAGATTTATGTAGCTTCAGATGTGACAATGAAAACCTGAAAATAACCTTTCACAAATGATGTTCAATGAAGTTCAATAGAGGAAAATGAGAGAGGCTTGTCCTTTCCTTTACACTCTTCATGTCTTCCTCTAGAATTTTCCTTGCAATAACTTTGCCCCTTTCTCTATATTCTAGGGTTAACCCATTAACCCATTTTTTCCACTTAACCACTTTGTCCACTTTGACCAATCAACCTTTGTCCACTTATCTTAACCACTTTCCTTAAAAAATCAATCCATAATTATTTGTGCAACTACTTTACCAAAACTTACTTAACCCATTTTGGCTAATCAAACTTTGTCCACTTAACCATTATTTGGTGCAACTAATTTACCTTTAATTTATTTCTTTAATGCAACCACTTTGAATCTCTAACTTCTACATGAATTTCTAGGATATTCTAGAATACTTGACTTCCTCTTTGACCTTCTAGTGACTTCTATAATATTTGATGAGGGTCCTCTAACTTCTCAAGGTCGTATCTCCCAAACCGTGAGGAACTATTTGATGTACCATATATCACCAGAAACGACGTGAAATGTACTTTCCATCTATCCACACATTACTTCCATATAAACTGATATTCATATCTTCATTCCATGATCAAGCCTCTCTTACCTTTCCACTACCAGAAGTCATCAAGTGTATCCATCTCAATTTTTTACATCAACCAACATCAATGACAACTAACGTAACCACAATAAAAATCATAAAAATGATAATAAAATGTTGAACACTTTCAACCACGTCTCTGGGATTTGTCTAAGGTTTGACATCAATCTCTATAGGTTGACATCAATATCTAATGGTTGACATCAATGGCAACCAACTCTCTAAACCAATTGTCCAACAATCTCCCCCTTTGGCATTGATGGAAATACTAATGGCATGTATTGATGGAAACACTCTAATGCAACCATGATGGCATGCCAACACAAATGCTCATGCTTCTTTATCTCTCCCTCATCACATATGCTCATTATTTTTCATGACTTCATGCCATTTATTTATCTCTCCCCCTTTGACATCAATGGTAAAGGATATCTCCTCTCGTGGTTGCTCCCCTTATCTGAACGGTCATGTGTGGGTTGCTCCCCCTATCTAAATTGTCCTTGGGGTTGTTCCCCATGTCTACATGTTGCATTTGCTTCTTTACTTTCTAGATCCTTTTTCTTCTCTCCCTTTTATACCATAAGAGTGACTCTCTTTGGGTCTTCTCCCCCTGACTGTATGCTTCTGATATGAACTCACTCTCAGATGATGATCTTTATATATGCCTTCGTACTTATTTTTTCTTGGAGATTTAGTCCATGGGAGCTTCCTCTTGTAAATCAAATGACATATATGAAAAGTATTCAAAATATTGTTTAAGCATTCAAATAATTATCCATTGTCTTTGAATTAGTCTCTGACCTAATCTGTGAACCCATCTCTGAATCAATCTATGAACTTATATTTGAACCAGTATGTCCTAAACTTATGCACTCATCTACTGACACATATCTATCTAACCAATCCATCTCTGTCCATCTGAACCATAATGTACTTTTATTTTTCTGACTCTATGAATCTTCTACTGATCATCATATACTTGTATCTCAGACTGAAACATGTTCCTTAATCAATCATTCTGTCATCATGTATCTCAGCCATGGAACCATTCTGAATCAAATACTTGCAATACTATTCTGGAATACTTCATGTTATATGAAGGATAGATCACTGAAATGCAACAGTTGTTGCATAGACTCCCCCTATTAAATATTCATATTAACTAGGAGTATCCAAGCCATATGGCTTGGAACAATGGAGGAATTCACCCTAAATTGGAGTAGTTTTCTTCACCATCTGTAGACTCATCACCTTTCCAAATGTTGACTTCCTTGTTTTTTGCATGTGGACTCATCATGATCTTGCACTACAAATCCTGAAAGTATGATCTCTCAGACCTGATATTTCTTTACCTACTCTGTATTATTATTTTGCATTATTGTGTGTCCTAATAGTGCGATTTTTGGGACCTTTTCTTTCTTTTCCTACCTTTCTTGTATTTCACATACTATTGTCAATATTTCGATTTGTGGGACTTTTTCTTCTTGTCTTTCTTTCCTTCTCCAAACCTTCATGTATCTGATATCTATGTTTTCTTTCATGGAAGGATTTATCATGCTTCTACAATTTCGAGCTATGTGACCATAGTTGTGACATTTGTAGCATTCGATATAAGCACTTCTTGCTTGATTATTTATTCCATATTCCCCGCAGTCTGTAACCTTATGTCCAAAGTTAGTACAATAAAAACAATAGCCATAAAATAAAATTTGATACCGAGAAGTTTTTGCTAACTTTAACTCTTAATGTGATAACTTCTTCTTCAAGCTTTTGACACTCTTCTGCCTTATTTGACAATTGAACTTTCATTACTTCTTCTATTCTCTTGGCTTCTACAAGTTGAATCTTTAAGGAGATGATTTATTATTCAATATATTTCTCTTGTTGATCAAATTGTTCCTCAAGCTGATTTAGATCATTTGTTCTTTCCTTTATATGACTTCTCAAAATCTTTTCTCTTTTATCTGCTTCATTTCTTTGTGTTGCTAGTTCGGCTTCCAAACATTGTTTCTGACTTTTGAGCGTATCTTCAATTTCTTTGGCTTCTTTCAACTAATCCTTTAGACCTGTAATAATATGTTGGGATTATTCATAGGTTTGATGACTTTCCTTTAGCTTAATTACTTCTCCCTTGAGGGATTGGTTTTCCTTCCTTGCTTTGTTTAGTTGAGTAAAATCATTTTTAAATTCTACCAACATATCCATTTCACATTCTTCATCTTCTGAATCTGTCTGAAGTGATGAGCATATTTCATCGGTATCTTTATCAACTTGTTATGCCTTTGTAATTTGATGAGATTATTTTGAATAGATATTTTCTAGCTTTTCCCAAATCTCTTTGGTTGATGAACATTTTTCCACTTTGAACTTAGGTGACTGTTCCAGATGAAATTCCACTTTGACTTATGCATGACTCTTCTTATTTTCTTCATTCTTCCTTTCCAGTGATGTGTAGCACTTCTCTTCAACCAACCTTGCTAATGATGTAGAGCACCTTTTTTCTTCAATGTTTTTGCTAACTTTAACTCTTAATGTGGCAACTTTTTCTTTAAGCTTCTAACACTCTTCTTCCTTCTTTGACAACGAAACTTTCATTGCTTCTTCTATTCTCTTGGCTTCTACAAGTTGAATCTGTAAGGAGATGATTTTTTCTTCAAGTTTTTTCTCTTGTTGAACAAATTTTGTCTCAAGCTCATTTAGATCGTTTGTTCTTTCCTTTAGATGATTTGTCAAAATATTTTCTCTTTTATCTGCTTCCTTTCTTTGTGCTTCTAGTTCGGCTTCCAAAAACTATTTCTGACTTTTGAGTGTATCTTCAATTTCTTTGGCTTCTTTCAACTGATCCTTTAGACCTGTAATAATCAGTTGGGATTCTTCATAGGTTTGATGACTTTCCTTTAGCTTAATTACTTCTTCCTTGAGGGATTGGTTTTCCTTCCGTGCTTTGTTTAGTTGAGTAAAAGCATTTTTAAATTATGCCAACATATCCACTTCACATTCTTCATCTTTTGAATATGTCTGAAGTGATGAGCATATTTCATCGGTATCCTGATCAACTTGTTCTACCTTTGTAAATTGATGAGATCCTTTAGAATATATACTTTCTATATTTTCCCAAATCTCTTTGGCTGATGAACATTTTTCCACTTTGACCTTAGTTGAATCACATAAACTATTCTGAATCAAATTCATTGCTAACTAGTTGTTCTTTTTCAATTCTTTCTTGGCTACAGACATTTCTTTCTTCGAACTATCATATCCTGTAACAATTGAACGCAGAATATCTCCTCCCCATGCCCCTAAATAACTTTTCATCTTACGGCTCCAATATTCATATTCTAGACCAACTTGGCCATTGAACCATGGTATTGGACTCTCATATTCATCTGCACTCTCCATGGTGTACCTTCAAGTGGTTAAACTATTTCCTGAAAGAACCCGCTCTAATACCAATTGTTGGATTACTGAGAGGGGGGTGAATCAGTAATGAGAAATTATACCACTGTTAATCCATTTAATCACTTCCAATTACAATGTGTGTTCTTTTGCTTTATGCTCAATGTTCAATGGTTTATCTTTATCATTCAATACATCATCAACATTGTTAACACATATGTTTGTAGGGGGGGTGTTTTCCCTTAGAACGTGGCCTCTTGGCGAAAAAATGCGAAGAAAGGGAGCTAAAAACCCACTTTTTGGCTTTATCCTAAGTCGGGAGGGTTAATTTCATGTTTTGGCACGTTGTGACTAAGGCGCGCGCAGATCTGGGCAGTTGAGCATATCACGCTAAGATCTATGGTCGTCAGCCCAAATCGGACCCCCCCCCCTCCCCCTTTAACGAGGGGGGGGTCCGAGCTAGTGGTTTTCGGGTGCGAGCCCCCAACTAACGTGGCGCCTCCTCGTCAAATCGAACCCCCGGCGCTAAACCACTAATCCCCTACCCCCCCCCCCAAGCTAGTCTACTTACCACTCGCCCATACCGCTCTCACCTCCCACCGACACATGTCTTCCACTCAAAATTTCCCTGCCTGTCACATATCCCTTTTCACTTCCGCCTCTTTCCCCCTCACACCTGTCCTCCACTCATCATTCTATACCCTTCTCTCTTCCTGACATCTATCTCTCATATCCCCTCCACCTGTGCTAGTGTCCCCACTCCCTCTGCCACCTCTGCCTCTCCTTCTACCACCGCAACCTTGTCCTAGCCTCAGCCCCCCCCCCCAACCGCTTCCTTCCACATGGTCGTCACTCACTTGTTGTGCCATGCAAGTTTGCGCCAAACATTTTTCTCCACATCACCCCTGCGCATACGCTATCAGCCTGCCACCTGCAATGCCCRTATTGGTCATAGAAGAAGACTTGCAAGGCCTCRAGGTGTTAGGATTGACTCAAAGAAGTTGTGGGTGCCGCCTGAAACATTCATGGGTGTCAKGCATCATCTTGATCCTGATAAAGGTAGTTATTGAATATGGGGGAGACAGTTGAGACCTCATCTCACCCCATAAATGGAAAACATACAGAGAGTGGTCGTGAAGGTGGACTGTCAATCTGAAGCTTCCTTATGGAAAAAATTTCCTGTAAGGAACATAACTGTGTATGGCTCGCATATGACATGAAGAGGTGTGCACAATCTGAAAGAGCAGGCGCCGACTAGAAACTTTGAATGTGGGGGTCCGATCACATTCATGGTGGTTGCATCATTTCTAGTATATATAGGCAGTTTTGATATTTTGTTAAGGTCGATGGTTGAGCAGTGCTCCCGTATTGTAAACTTTTGATGAAGAAATATGGTTCTCTGGTTATGTATTTTGATCTGAGACTTCTTGTTTAATGAAATTAAGCTTCTTTTTCATCCTATTTTCCTCTGATACTGAAGTGTCCATGATTGAAGGATTCACATGGATTGTTTTGACTGTATTGTAATGTATGTTTGATTGTAGTGTTGTTATTTACGTTCTTTAGTTTCCTGAAGTTTTGAATCCAAGAGGATCTTGTATTTGAATATTTTCCTCTTTAGGCTGCTTGAATACCTGATGTCTACGACAGACCTCTACACTCTCCTCACCAAATTCTTCCCTCTATTCACCCTTACTCCAACTTACTGACTGAAGTTAATTAAGACCTCACCTGCATGTGCATACCAGTCCAGTTTTCTGAGTTAAAACGATATCATCTTGAGTCTACGCCCATTTGACCTCTTTAAAACCAACCCGTGACATAAAAATCTGACGGGTACTGGGCTTACCTCCAATGCAATCTGGAGGTGACTTCTAGTGATAACATTTATGGCGTCATTGTCAGGGAACAAATTGAAGAAATTTCCCTGGGATAGAATGACAAAGAGCTTATGATTATGAAGGTGCATCAGATATCAGAACCATTGAAGATTGTGCTTGCACCTGGTGACTCCACTGTGTCGACTCTACTATTTCAGTTGTGGCTACCTCTAGCACACTCGGAGCTGACCCAGAGAATTTTTCTCGAGAAGGCTTTTAGCAGTTGCTTTCTCAGCTTAAAAGTTCCCTGGGAGATTGGCAATGATCAGATATGGTCTTTGATGGTGAACAAATACCAGATACATTCAGACTACATATCATTCACCTAGCGACTCCATGATTAAAGAATCGATTGGTGAATCCACTGGTTCAAAATGGAAAGAATCTTGGCTCAAAGGTTTGCTCCTTTTAATTTCTCCTTTGTTCCTGATTTTCCAAATGTTGTTCCTACTATGGATGAATGGGGTGATTTTTTCCCATATTTAGAGAGCGTAAAGAGGAAAACTCTACAGAGCATCTTCGTGAGTTTCAAGAACTCATGCATCAATGGGAGATACATCATGAGGATGTATTATTAAAGATGTTCATGTTCTCATTAGCAGGAGATGCTTGTGAATGGTATCACTCCTTACCCCCTGCTAGCATCTCCTCCCTGGGACAATTTCATACAGCTTTCAATAGGCATTGTCAAAATTTTTATTCTTCTAAGTTAATTTGTCATAATTGTTGTGAAAAATATAAAGATTGTGTTCAAGGTATCATTGTTTCAAATGAAATTTGTGAGAATGAAAGTTGTGAGGATGAAAGCTATGAGGACAGAAGTTGTGAGGATGAAGGTTGCTAGGAGGAGGGGTATAGCTCGGATGAGTTGGTGAAACTGGTACAAGCACTTTCTTCAAAAATAGAAAAATTGGAGGTAGATCATGCTTACTGCTCTTATGAAGGAGATGCAGAGGATATTTTGGTCCTTGAAACGGATGTTTTGGGAAGCCCTACTCATGATGGTGAGGATGAGGATTACATAGCCATAGAGGCAACATATTCTACCCCGGATGCACCTGTTGTCTCATATTTAAATGAAGAAATAGTCGTGTATTCAGATGAAGAGCAACAGATCCCTGCATCATATTTTGATGACTCAAAGAGCAGCCAACCTGTGTATGATAGCTATGAATTAGATTCTGAGCTGAATATGAAGGATTTCCAAGAGCATGCAACAAAGCCTTTTCCTTTATACATTGAAGGAAAACATTGTGTGGAAATCAGTCATCATAGGCCTCCAGAAGACCAAGAAAAGAGCTTTCCCATGGGTCATGTTTATGAAGATTGTGATTATGACCCTTGGAAGAGCCATTAGGAATAAGAGGGAGAGCCAAATGATAATTTTATATCCTGCCCTGAGCCTATGAGTGTGCAACCATCACCTGGGATCAGTCAGCTTGCATCAGTCGTTCACTCACCTACGCTTGTCAGAGACATTCAACCGTGGATTTTGTCACTCATTCTATGAGCTTGTAGGGGAATACATGGAGTTGCTTTTCCTCCATGTTTTGAAGCCTCCAAGTCTTATCCCACCATTTCCATCTGGAGGAAATCTGAAGGATGTAATCATTCGGCTATCATGGTTGCATTATCTATTATCAGTCATTGACAGAGTAAACGGTCTTCCAGTTAGGAAGCTACTTGAATGGATATGGTGGAAGTTCACTTTCACCTAGCACTGTGTAAAAAATCAGTAGCCTAGGATTGTATATAAATAAGATTCTTTAGAGCCCATGTATTTGCTTTCATTTAGAATAGTGTAATGGTCAACCTGTATTCCTTCGCAAGATGTTTTTGAGCATGACTCCATAGCCCAATGCAGAAGTTGACTGGAACTACTGAAGATCTTAGAGCCTCACAGGGAGGACTTTATCCCTCATGGAGCCTAATGTTAACACATATGTTTGTAGGGGGGGTGTTTTCCCTTAGAACGTGGCCTCTTGGCAAAAAAATGTGAAGAAGGGGAGCTAAAAAAACCCACTTTTTATCTTTATCCTAAGTCGGGAGGGTTAATTTCATGTTTTGGCATGTTGTGACTAAGGCATGCATAGATCTGGGTAGCTGAGAATAACACGCTCAGATCTACGGTCGTCGACCCATATCGGACCCCCCCGACCTTCTACCTTTAACGAGGGGGGGGGGTCTGAGCTAGTGGTTTTCGGCACAGGCCCCCCACTAACGTGGTGCCTCCTTGTCAACTCGAACCCCCCCCGTGCTAAACCACTAACTGCCTACCCCCCCCTCCGAGATAGCCCACTTACCACTCACCCATACAGCTCTCGCCTCCCACCAACACTTGTCTTCCACTCAAACTTTCCCCACCTGTCACATCTCCCTTTTCACTTCTGCCTCTCGTCCCCTCACATCTGTCCTCCACTAATCGTTCTCTACCCCTCTCACTTCCCGACATTTGTCTCTCATATCGCCTCCACCTATGTTGGTGTCCCCACTCCCTCTGCCACCTCCGCCTCTACTTCTCCCATCGCAGCCTCGTCCCAACCTCAGCTCCCCCCAACCGCTTCCTTCCACGTGGTCGTCACTCACTCGTTGTGCCAAGCATTTTGCTCCACATCACCCCTGCACATACGCTATCAGCTTGCAACACCCATATTGGTCACAGAAGAAGACTTGCAGGGCCTCAAGGCATCAGGATTGACTCAAAGAAGTCATGGGCACCGCCTGAAACATTCATGGGTGTTAGGCCTCATCCTGATCCTGATGAAGGTAGTTATTGAATATGGGGGTGGCATTTGAGGCCTCGTCTCACCCCATAAATGGAAAACATGGAGAGAGCAGCCCTGAAGGCGGACTGTCAATCTGAAGCTTCCTTATGGACATATTTTTCTGTAAAGCACATAATTGCGCCTAGCTCACATCTGACATGAGGAGGCCTGCACAATCTGACAGAGCAGGCACCGACTGGAAACTTTGAGTGTGGGGGTCTGATCACATTCCTGGTGGTTGCAACATTTCTAGTATATATAGGCAGTTTTGATATTTTGTTAAGGTCGATGGTTGAGCAGTGCTCCCGTATTGTAAACTTTTGATGAAGAACTATGGTTCTATGGTTATGTATTTTGATCTGAGACTTCTTGTTTAATGAAAGTCATCTTATTTTTCATCCTATTTTCCATTGATTTTGAAGTGTCCATGATTGAAGGATTCACATGGATTGTTTTGACTGTATTGTAACGTATGTTTGATTGCAGTGTTGTTATTTACGTTCTTCAGTTTCCTGAAGTTTTTAATCCAAGAGGATCTTGTATTTGAAGCTTTTCCTCCTTAGGCTGTTGGAAGACCTAATGTCTACGGCAGACCTCTACACTCTCCTCTCCAAAGTCTTCTCTCTATTCACCCTTACTCCAACTTACTGAATGAATTTAATTAAGACCTCACCTGCATGTGCATACCATTCCAGTTTTCTGAGTTAAAACGATATCATCTTGATTTTGCGCCCATTTGACCTCTTTAAAACGTAACCAACCTATGACATAAAACTCTGATGGGTATTTGTCTTACCTCCAACGCAATCTGGAGGTGACTTCTAGTGCTAACAAACATTATATCAAAGTGTAATATAATCATCATCAGTGCATAATAAACAATGAGACACACATCCACACAATCACAGCACACCAGTATTTTACATGGAAATCCAATGCGGGAGAAAACCAAGGAATGCTTTTCTAATATGTCAATAGAATTACATTCATCAAAAGCTCCAACTTCCTTATTTTCCAGCTACAACTAGAAGGAGGCTCCAACCCCCTAGTTTTTAGGCTACAACCTGAGGGAAGCTCCAACTCCCCAATTCTCTAGATCCAACCAGAAGGAGGCTACAACCCCCTTGTTCTCTAGCTACAACCAGAAGGTGGCTCCAACCACCTTTCCTTTCCCCATCTTGCCACCCAAAAGTATAACTGTAGAGAAAATGTCACTACCACTGAATCTGTCATTGTCCTTGTCACTGGATTGATACAACAATACTGTCAACCTGGAACCTCTACCAAACAACCTATACCAACACCTGTGACAATAACCTATACCAAACCTATACCATACAACATGTACCAACACATGTTCCAATAACATGTACCAAACCTGTACCATACAACCTATACCAACACCTGTAAAAAAACCCGTACCAATAATCTGTACCATACAACCTGTAACATCAATATGTCTTCTCAAGCCAACTCTCAACCATATACTCAATACCACTAAGATGTGCTTCTCATATCATAAAAATAAATGTATGCCATATCATATAAACCATAAATAAAGATCACTACAAGGATCTCCAACTAGATCTCCAACAATGCCTTAATGTACCAAACATGCACCAACCATGTATGAATGATAAATCAAGGTATCTCTCATCAAGGTGTGCCAATATCACAACAACATGTACCTCATGTATGTGTCTCAAGTATGCATCAAGAATATATGACATACATGTACAAGTACTATCAACCAGGTGTTTTATCAAGATGTCTCAATTATGTGCAGAACCCTAACTATTATGCAGCCACAACTTATGCCAATATAATCAATTCTATGTCTCTACCAAAATGCCTCAAGCATGTGTGACATGATCCATAACATACATCAACAAATACTCAAGCATTTTTGCTAAATACCTCCAACACATGTACCGATTGTATGCCTCAACAGATCTTATCTATGCAACAATTACAAATAGCAACAATAGCTCAAGGGCTATGCCCTAGCTCTCAAAACCATATCGCATGCAAGATGTTTCCTCTACATGCAATATCTCACAACTAACCCACAACCATACATCAAAAGATATGCCAATATGAACCAAAAACACACCAAAAATATACAATAGTAGATCTTACTCAACAACAAGTGTTAAACCTCCAAGAGGGCATTCACAAAACTTCTCAAGACAAACCCTCAACCAATCACATAAATCCAACTCAATACAAACATATTAACATACCTCTTACTTTTTTGTAGTTATGGATCTATTACGGATATGTTTCTGTAGTTGTGATTCTATTGCCATGATTTCCTTGCCTCGATTTTTCTGCAGCATTTTTGTTGCCGCAATTTTTCTGCCACAATTTTCATACCTCTACAACAACGAAATATTTGTCATCACTTTGCTTTGTTGCCTCAGATTTATGTATCTTCAGATGTGACAATGAAAACCTACAAATAACCTTTCACAAATTATATTAAATGAAGTTCAATAGAGGTAAATGAGAGAGGATTTTCCTTTCCTTTATACTCTTCATGTCTTCCTCTAGAAGTTTCCTTGCAATAACTTTACCCCTTTCTCCATCTTCTAGGGTTATCCCATTAACCCACTTTTGTCCACTTAACCACTTTGTCCACTTTGACTACTCAACCTTTTTCCACTTATCTTAACCACTTTCCTTAAATAATCAATCCATAATTATTTGTGCAACTACTTTACCAAAACTTACTTAACCCATTTTGACTAATCAAACTTTGTCCACTTAACCATTATTTGGTGCAACTAATTTACGTTTAATTTATTTCTTTAATGCAACCACTATGAATCTCCAACTTCTCCGTGACTTTCTAGGATATTCTAGAATACTTGACTTGCTCTTTGACCTTCTAGTGACTTCTAGAATATTCTATGAGGGTCCTCTAACTTATCAAGGTCATATGTCTCAAACTCTGAGGAACTGTGTGATGTACCATATATCACTGGAAACGACATGATGTGTACTTTCCATCTGTCCACACATTACTTACATATAAATTGATCTTCATATCTTGATTCCATGATCAAACCTCTCTTACCTTTCCGCTACCGGAATTCATCATGTGTATCCATCTCAATTGTTTACATCAACCAACATAAATGACAACTAACATAACCACAATAACAATCATACAGATGATAATCAACTGTCAAACACTTTCAACCATGTCTTTGGGACTTGTTTAAGGTTTGACATAAATCTCTATGGGTCTACATCAATCTTTAATGGTTGACATCAATGACAACCAACTCTCTAAACCAACTGTCCAACAATTTTGGAGTGACTCTAAGCTTGTTATAGACTAGATGAAGGGGACCATAGGAATGAAATACATGTACTGAGGTCTATTCATGATCAAGTAAAAATCTTGGAAGGAAGTTTCACTTGCATTTATTTCCCTCACACTTTAGAGAATTAAACATTCTCAGAGATGGACTTCCAGGAAAGCACTTGAGCTAGAAGAAGGGACCATGGAGTTGATTAAAGAGAACACTAGTACTATTATGCCAACAATAATTCAATCTATATATGAATGATTTTTTGTGGATACTAAGTGTTATCACATGAATTTGTGAGAGTCTTGTGGGTTTGTGGTTTCCACCTAAGTCTGTAATTTTTCCCTGTCTCTCTCCTTTTCGCAGACCAAATCTTAAGTTTTTCCCCTTTGGCTTGTAAGTTTTTCTTTGTTTTCCCTCATTCATTTGAACGACCCGTTTTTCCTTTTTGTCTTACCTGAGAAGTCTCAGACCTAATATTTTCTTGTTTATCTAAGGTTGATCACTTTCCTCTTTGTCTCAGTCACTCCTCCCTATTTTCCCAGCCCATAGCCAGTCATTTGAATCCTCTATCATGCATGCCACATCCATGAACACAAAGAGCAGCTTTCCCAACAGTCCATTTTGGGCTTGAAGCACAAGCAGAAGATAGTTTTAATATTTCAACGACAGAGATCCATCAGGCGAATCGATCGACGGTGTGCGCTTTTTTAGAAGGTCAGAAGTTGCACACAGTATAGCACCAAAGCAAAAGCCCGAAGTCAAAAGATCGAGAAAATATTTAATCTGGGTCATAGATCTCATTAGGAGATATCAACGATGAAAAATAATCGTGGGAATCGGGAGTTCGAAATAGTGTTAAAGTTGTTCATCAAAGGTCCAAACTCCCGAAACCCAAAATCAGCAGGAGTCGTCTGATTCAGAGGGATGTGTGGCACCAGATCCGAGAAGTTGCGATCTCGTGAATCGAAATTTTTAGCATGGAGCACGGCGCAAGTTTGTGAAGTGCAAAATCATAAACCCCCAGGGAATGGGGCCCATGATCATAGTCCATGATCATATGAAAAGCAGGGCCATAAATACTGGTAAGAGCCTATTGAGTGGCTAGTGACTGGGTTTTTTTAGGAAGCAATCGTGGCCGTCAAATTCAAAGAAATTCCAACTGTTGATCTGATTAAGGCCATTTCGCAATTTCAGGGATCGAGATATTTGAAATCAAGTGAAGTAGATACTCCTGAAAGACAAAATCCTAAAGCGCCTTTGGATATAAGACCCAGGTCATGGCCCGAGGTCACATACAAGATGGAGCGATGGAGAGGAGTTGCGCCAAAGGATGAAAGTGCTTGTATTGGTCATAGAGGAAGATTTGCATGGCCTCGAGGCACCGATATTGACTTGAAGAAGTCGTGGGAACTACCTGGAACATTCATGGGTGTTAGGCTTTGTCCCAGTCCCAATGAAATTAGTTAATGGAAATGGGGGAGGTAGTTGAAACCTCGTATCACCCCCTAAATGGAAGGTATGGAAGGTCCGACCATGGGAACTGAACCGTTAGCCCGTGGTACTCTTGCGAGAAGATTTTCCTGCAAAAACCATGTTGATATGAGCTCGCGTCTGACAGAAGAATGCCTACATGGTATGACAGAAAAGACACAGATGGAAAGCCTTGAACTCAGGGGCCCGATTGTGCTCTTGGTAGTGGTGAATTTTTCTGAGTATAAATAGATAGTTTTAATATTTTGTTAAGGTCGTCAACTGGTTGAGCAGAGATCCCTATTTTGTAATGTTTTGATGCTAGAACTGTTCTCTGGTTATGTATCGGATTTGAGACTTTCAGATTAATAAAAGTCAGCCTCTTTTCATCTCTTTGTAAAAGTTGTGCTAAAACACTTGGGCATGGAGGATCCAGTCGAGGGTTGTTATGTTGTTGTAATGTAGTTTTGATTGCAGCGATATCGTGACCAATTTTAATAAGCTTCTTTGTGATCTTTTCCCCTCTTACACTAAATGGCTCGGGCATGGAGGATCCATTAGAGTTGTTATAGCTACATGGTGATGTAGGTTTGATCATTGTGTTGTTGTGACTGTGTTGTTTGGACATATTTTAGTGTTTGAAGCTTGAGCTCACGAGTGATCTTGAGTCTGGTCTTTTCTTCTCCAAGTTGCTTGAAGGCCTGATTCCCATAGCAGTCTTGTCCACCTTTCTTACTAAGTCTTCCCTCCGCTAACACTTAAACTCAATTCATTGACTGAAGTTAGTTGTGGCGCTCACTTCCCTATGCATTTCTTGTCCAGTTCTTTGTTGAACATCATTCATATATTGATTTTTGTCCATTGACCTCCACTCATATAAAACCAACATCCACCAAAACTCTAATGGGTATTGGTCTTATCCTCCCACAATTTGAGGGTGAATTTCAGTGCTAACATTCACGGCGTCATTGTCAGGGAATGAATTGAAGACATTTCCCTGGGTAAGAACGACAAAAAAAATTTGATTTTGAAGGTGTTTCAGAAATTAGTACCTTGAAGATTGAAATTTGCACCTAGCGACTCCATTGTTTCAATTGTGGCTTCCAAAAGTAGACACACGAGGTCAACTCTGCAGCTGCCTCTAGCGACACCTGAAGCTGAACCAGAGAAAAGTATCAGAAAAGGAAAGACCTCTCAAGAAGGTACCTCGACTGTTGTACTAGGTGATTCTGGTAATTTACATAATCCTTCTTTAAAAACTCCATTAACTACTTCTAGTTCTCCTATTCTACCACATGTTGGAGTTTCAAGAATTTTAAATTTTGGGAGCTTTCCTGTTGATTTCTCCCCTCCTAGACTTGGTTTGCAAGGAGAAAGATTTGATACCCCTGTTTCCCCTGATATCGTACAGTGGTTTAGACCTAGGACCTCAGAATATTTTCCCACTCCAAGCTTTACCACTCCTCCCCCTATTAGAGTTGTTGCATTTACAAAAGGGGAAACTTTTGTCCCCTCGAGCCCTATAGTGTTTTCCCCCAACACTCATTTGTTGCCTCTTTCTCCCAAAAACACAAATATAGTTGTACCTGTCCCAACTCCATCTCCTCCTAGTTATCCTCCATTTCACATCCCAATGGCAGGTGCTAATCCGCCTAGAGACAGAATGGTTGACATAGTGGCTGTTAGATACTCCCCTCTCATCTTACCTCATCCTTTGAATGTTATCATGGTTGAAGGCTACCTTAAGGTGTTGCCCAAGTTCACGGGGGAGGAAAGAATAACTGCAGAGGAACACCTTGAAGCCTTTTATAGTTTTGCAGATAATCATGAGATCTCAAATTAGGATGTATGGATGAGAGTTTTTTTCCGCAGCCTTAATGGTGAGGCTAGGAAATGGTTTAGGGGCTTGGCCCCCATATCTATTGATGGGATTCAAGCCCTAGATGATGTGTTTTTAAGACATTGGGGGGATAAAAAAGATTTTATTTATTATATTACAGAGTTCGGGGCACTTAAGAGGAAAGAAGGGGAATTTGTTTCAGATTTCTTAAAAAGATTCAATAGGATGTATGATAAGATTCCCCTTGAAATAAAACCTACTGAAACCTCGGCCAAGGTTACCTATGCTAGTGCTTTTGACCCCGAGTTTTGCCTCCTGTTGAGAGAGAGAAGGGACACCTTGTTGGTTCATATGCAATATGCAGCCCTTGAAGTAGAATATAATCTACTGGCAATAGATAAACTCAAGAGCGAATCCGATAGAGACAGGAGAAAAGGTAAATCTGAAGCTTCAGCCTTTGTTTCCTCTATTTCCCACCCCCTAGAAGATGAAAGCACCAAGCTGATAAAATCACTTTCTGCTGAGGTGGAAAGGTTGAAGTTGGAAGCAAAGCAAAGCTATAGGTATCCCCAAAATGTTGATAATAGGAGTAGCTTCAAAAGAGCAAACAATTCCCCCCAAATCATCCAAAGAGATCAAAGAAATAGAGATAGAGATGATCAGAAAATTCAAGCTCCTCTCCAAAATAACCTTGTTACTGACGAAGAAAGAGAGGAAGAGGAGCTTGATCCTGAAATTCATTGTCTTGGGGATACCTCCTCATTTCCTCAATTAACCCAAGCTGCATATGAGGATTCTCTCATGGATAGTCAATTAAATGATCTGAGCAAAGTGGCAAAGGCTAGCAATCATCCAAATAGATATAATCTGAGATCAAAAAAGAAAGAGGGGAAGCTTGATATTTTTTACCAGCCTACCAGAACTGAGAAGCCTGCTAAAGAGGTGGAAGACAACAGTAAAGAAAATAAGGTGCAAGAACCCCATTAGTGGTCAAAGGCCTTATCCCAGAAGTGAAGGAGATTATGAAGCCTCCCTCCTCATATATTTTAGAGCAGGAGTTTTTAAATATTAGGATCCTCGTACCTCTTTCAGGGTTGATCGAGTTTGAGGACTTCAAAAGGTGCCTCTCCAAAGTGTGGTAGCCTAAACCTTCATCTCATCCCACAGACTCAGTCAACCTTCAAGATGAAAAGCTAGTTGTTATACTAAGCCCTTTAGTAGAGGATAGAGATGATTCCTCACCTCCATTTTATACAACATTGAACATCCATGATAAGGTGTTTCACAATTGCTTGATGGATTCAGGAGTATCTCACAATCTTATGCCTAAAATTTTCATGGATGATTTGGGGTTGGAAGTTACAAAAACTTATCATGACCTGTATTCATTCGATTCCAGGAAACTGAAATGTCTCAGGGTTATTAAAGACCTGGTCGTCTCCTTGTTCCAATTGCCAATGAAGAGTGTGGTCATGGATATAGTGGTAGTTGATGTTCCTACTAAGTTTGGGATGCTTTTGTCTAGATCATGGATCAAAAGACTAGGGGGGGATTTGCAAATGGATCTATCATATGCCACCATTCCTGTGTTTGGAGGGGAACCTATAAGACTTTATAGAGAAGCACAACTTGCCTACATTATCAATGATGAAGCCAATCCCATCAACCACCCCATTTTCTCAGTCGATACTGATTTAGGAACCATTATTTTGCATCTCTCTGATGTTCCTCAGCCTCCTATTGAAATTAGAAATCATCCTATTACCATTTGCAAAGAGCCTCCCCCCAAGACCTCTATGTGAAAAATGTTTTTTGATGGAGCCTCTTCTAAGAAAAGTATTGGTGTTGGAGCAGTTTTTATTTCCCCCACCCAAGAGACCATATCTATGTCCTGCAAGTTGTAATTTGAAACAACAAACAACATGGCAGAATATGAGGCTCTTGTCTTGTGTTTGAGAGCTGCCAAAGACATGAAAAATGAGGAGCTAGCAGTGTTGGGAGACGTTGAGTTGATTGTTCATCAAGTCAAAAATATTTATCAGGCTAAGCACTCGAGGTTAAGGGCCAATAGAAATGAGGTATGGGATATGATTGATAGTTTCTTCTTGGCTTTTAATATTTCGTTTGTTCCAAGGGAGGAGAACTCTGTGGCAGATTCCTTGGTGGTCTCGGCAAGTAATTTTAAGGTCTCTTTGCCCCCCAAAATCAAATATGAGGTGGAGATAAAATAAAGACCCTCTATTCCTAACAACGTCAAACATTGGAAGGTATTTGAGGATGATATTGAGATAAAAAAATTCCTTGAGACTGTGGATGAATTTTCTGATATGCATATTGATCAGGATCAGGATTATGAAGAAATCCCTCATGCTGATGTCTTTATGAATAAGATTGCTAACCATCATATTGTTTAGTTTCCTAGAAACCATATTCCAAAGGGGCTTGTCCCTTTGGAGAGATTGTTTGACAGAAATTATTTTGTTGTAAAGGTTGAAGGATCAACTGAAGAGGTTGATGTGACTGAATACAATATAGGAATGGAAGAGGATCCCAAATGTGTCAAATTTTCTAGCATATTTTCAAAAGAACAAAGGGTTGAATATGTCAGACTCTTGAAGGATTGTGTTGATGTTTTTGCTTGGACATATGAGGATTTGAGAACATATGACACCAGCGTCATTGAACACAAAATCCCTTTGAAATAAGATGCCAAACCTTTCAAGCAGAAGCTCAGACAAATAAATCCCATCCTGCTGTCGATTATGGAAAAAGAAGTCAAGAAGCTCCTAGATGCACAGATCATTATCCCTTTGAGATTTTCGGAGTGGGTGGATAATTTGGTGTCTGTCAGGAAGAAGAATGGGGAAATCAGGTTGTGTTTTGATTTCAAAAATTTGATCAGGAGCTCCAAAAAGGATAACTACCCCTTGCCGAAAATGGAGCACATTTTGCAGAAAGTGACTAGTTCAAACAGGATGTCTATGGTCGATGGTTTCTTCGGTTACAATCAGATATATTTCTTGCCTGAAGATAGAGAAAAGACAGCTTTCACAACTCCTTGGGGCACATTCATGTATGCTAAAATTCCCTTTGTATTGATGAATGCGGGAGCGACCTTCCAGCGAGCTATCGACATTGCCTTCATTGGAGAAAAGGATAAATTTGTAGTCATCCATCTGGATGACATTAGAGTATTCTCCAGGTCTGATAAAGAGCATTGTTATCATCTAAGGAAGGTTTTCCTGAAGTGTAGAAGGCTTGGTCTCTCCCTTAATCCCAAGAAGTCTTTATTTTCCATGCAGGAAGGAAAATTGTCGGGGCACATTGTGTCAGTTGAAGGGGTAAATATTGATCCGAGAAAAGTGGAGGCCATCCAATCCTTGTCATTTCCCAGAACCAGGAAATAGGTTCAATCATTTTTGGGTAAAATCAACTTTCTAAGGAGGTTAATTTCTAATTTTGTTGAATTTGTTAAATACATTACAGCCATGCTCAGGAAGGGGAATGAAGTGAAATGGACTGCTGAGTTAAGAGATTCTTTCAATCGAATTAAGAGGGCGTTGACTGAAGCACCTGTGCTCATCAACCCAGACTATTCCAAGGAATTTCTGATATTTTCCTTAGCTTCATCTGATACACTGGTTGTTGTTTTGTTACAAAGAAATGTAGAAGGGTTAGAGCAACCTATATCCTTTTTCAGCAGAGCACTAAGGGATGCAGAAACAAGATATGATATCATGGAGAAGAAATCGTATGCTTTGGTGAAATCCCTAAAGGATTTCAGGGTCTATATTATATATTCAAAAATTATTCCATATGTCCCCTCGGTCTCAGTAAAGGGGATTTTGATCCAACCTGATATTGATGGGAAGAGAAGCAAGTGGATCGCCAAAATTATGGAGTTTGACCTGGAAATAAAACCCACCAAATTGGTGAAAGGCCTAGGTTTAGCCAGGTTACTAGCTGAGTCGAATTGCAAGGCATTGGGGGTAAATTTCATGAATATAGACTCAAAAAATCAGCAAACTTGGATTGTTGGTGAAGATTGTCATGTCAGCCCCAACTTAGCATAATGCACCTGTTATAAAAATATCATATACTTCCTGCGGAAGTTAAAGCCTCCTGATGGTTTGGACAAAAACAAGGCGAGAGCTTTGAAACTCAAAGAAATCAAGTATTGTATCATTGATCAGGTGTTGTACTGGAAGGACCCTCTAGGAGTTTTGTTGAGATGTCTGGACCCACAAGAAGCCCAAAGGGCTATGATTGATTTTCATGACAACTCATGTGGGGGACATCATTTTTGGAGGACCACAGCTTACAAGATCCTCATAGATGGGTACTTCTGGCCCGAACTTTTCAGTGATGTTTGGGCAAATATCAAAGCCTGCACCAAGTGTCAAAATTTTGTTGGAAAGTAGTAGCTCAAATCTTTTCCATTGAATCTTGCGATAGTTTCTGGACCTTTTCATCACTGGGGTCTTGATTTCATTGGAGAAATACACCCAGCCTCAAGTGGCCAGCACAGGTGGATTTTGACTACCACTGATTATTTTACCAAATGGATAGAATCCATCCCCACAAGGAGCGCCTCCCACAAGGTAATCATAAATTTCCTTGAAGACGTCATGTCCATATTTGGTTGTCCAAGCAGGATCGTTATAGACAATGTTGCTTCTTTCAGGGTTGAGCCATTATTTAATTTATGTGAGCAGTATGGGATTACACTAGTCGATTCTACTCCCTACTACCCTCAGGGAAATGGCTTAGCAAAGTCTTCTAACAAGAGCCTCATAAATATCATAAAGAAGTTGTTAGAAGACAACAAGAAAGCCTTGGATTCAAAGTTGAAGTTTTCATTATGGGCTGACAGAGTTACCACAAAAAGATCACTGGGCATTTCCCCTTTCCAGCTGGTGTATGGTGTTGAGGCAATCTTTCCTGCTCAACTCGCTTTGCCTGTGGCGAAGTTTCTCCAGGACTACCATAGATAACATGATGACATGGTCGGGAGGATACTGTAGCTGGTAGAAGTGGAGCAGACTAAGGAACAGTTGCTTGATAAAACACAGGACCATCAGCAGAAAATAAAATGAGCCTTTAACAAGAGCGCAAGCAAGGAAGATTTCCAGTTGGGGGATCTGGTGCTCAAGTGGGATGCACCTAAACAATACAAAGGCAAACATGGAAAATTTGAATCCTTGTGGATTGGTCCCTTCAAAATTTCTGAGATATTTCCGAATAACACTTATAAGTTGCAGAATTTGGAGGATTTTGAGGTTTTAGGTGGCCCTGTCAATGGGTATTTTTTGAAGAAATATTTTGTTTAGATCGTGACTGTCGTTCCACCACTGTAAATACCAGTCTTGTTTTGTTTCAATTTTTAGTTTTTTTTTTTCAATAAGAGACCCCATAACCTAAAGCTAAGGCAATTGAGTTGCGCGTTCTTGGAAGCTCGCATGGAGCATGCCATCCTCTGTGGAGCCAAATGTTATCACATGAACTTGTCAGAGTCTTGTGGGTTTGTGGTTCCCACCTAAGTTTGTAATTTTTCCCTATCTCTCTCCTTTTCGCAAACCAAATCTTAAGTTTTTCCCCTTTGACTTGTAATTTTTTCTCTGTTTTCCCTCGTTCGTTTGAACGATCTGTTTTTCCTTGTTGTCTTACCTGAGAATTATCAGCCCTAAGCTTTTATTTTTTCTCTAAGGTTGATCACTTTCCTCTTTGTCTCAGTCACTCCTCCCTATTTTCCCATCCCACAGTAAGTCATATGAATCCTCGATCATGCAGGCCGCAACCATGAACACAAAGCACAGCTTTCCCAATAGTCCATTTCGGGCTTGAAGCACAAGCAGAAGGCAGTTTTAATCTTTCAACGACAGAGATCCATCAAGAGAATCGATCGACGGCGTGCACTTTTTCGGAAGGTCATAAGTTGTACCCAGTATAGCGCCAAAGCAAAAGCTCGAAGTCAAAAGGTCGAGCAAAGATTTAATCTGGGTCGTAGATCTCATTAGGAGAGATCAACGGTGGAAAATAATCGTGGGAATCGGGAGTTCAAAATAACATTAAAGTTGTTCGTCAAAGGTTCAAACTCCCGAAACCCAAAATCAGCAGGAGCCATCTGATTCAGAGGGGCGTGTGGCACCAGATCCAAGAAGTTGCGGTCTCGTGAATCAGAAGTTTTAGCATGGAGCATGGCACAAGTTTGCGAAGTGTGAAATCACAAAGCACCCAGGAATGGGGCCCATGATCATAGCCCGTGATCATATGGAAAGCGGGGACATAAAGAAGGGTAAGCGCCTATTGAGCGGCTGGAGACTGGGTTTTTGAGGAAGCAATCGTGGCCGTCAAATTCAAAGAAATTCCTACTGTTGATCTGATTAAGGCCATTTCACAATTTTGGGGATCGAGATATTTGAAATCAAGCGAAGTAGAGACTCCCGAAAGGTGAAATCTTGAAGCGCCTTTGGGTATTAGCCTTAGGTCATGGCCCGAGATCGCATACAGGATGGAGCAATGGAGAGGAGTTGTGCCAAAGGCCAAAAGTGCATGTATTGGTCACATAAGAAGATCTGCATGGCCTCGAGGCACCGAGATTGAATCGAAGAAGTCGTGGGCACCGCCTGGAACATTCATGGGTGTCAGGCTTCATCTCGGTCCCGATGAAAGTAGTTAATGGAAATGGGGGAGGTAGTTGAAACCTTGTCTCACCCCCTAAATGGAAGGTATGGAAGGTCCGACCATGGGAACTAAACCGTCAGCCCATGGTACTCCTGCGAGCATATTTTCCTACAAAACCCATGCTTATCTGATCTCGCATATGACAGAAGAATGCCTACACAGTCTGACAAAAAAGACGCATATGGAAAGCCTTGAATGCAGGGACCCAATCGTGCTCTTGGTAGTGGTGAATTGTTCTGAGTATAAATAGATAGTTTAAATATTTTGTTAAGGTCGTCAACTGGTTGAGCAGAGATCGCTATTTTGTAATGTTTTGATGCCAGAACTGTTCTCTGGTTATGTATCGGATTTGAGACTTTCAGATTAATAGAAGTCAACCTCTTTTCATCTCTTTGTAAAAACTGTGTTAAAACACTCGGGCATGGAGGATCCAGTCGAGGGTTGTTATGTTGTTGTAATGTAAGTTTGATTGCAGCGGTATCGTGACCAGTTTTAGTCAGCTTCCTTGTGATCTTTTCCCCTCTTACACTGAATGGCTCGGGCATGGAGGATCCAGTAGATTTGTTGTAGCTGCATGGTGATGTAGGTTTGATCATTGTGTTGTTGTGACTGTGTTGTTTGGACATATTTCAGTGTCTGAAGCTTGAGCTCAAGAGTGATCTTGAGTCTGATTTTTTCTTCTCCAAGCTTCTTGAAGGCCCGATGCCCATAGTAGTCTTGTCCACCTTTCTTACTAAGTCTTCCCTCTGCTAACACTTAAACTCAATTCATTGACTGAAGTTAGTTGTGGCCCTCACTTCCCTGTTCATTTCTTGTCCAGTTCTATGTTGAACATCATTCATATATTGAGCTTTGTCCATTGACCTCCACTCATATAAAACCAACATCTACCAAAAACTCTGATGGGTACTGGGCTTATACTCCCGCAATCTGAGGGTGGATTTCAGTGCTAACACTAAGAATCCAAGATGACCTTTATCGAGTGTTTTTGTTTTTATTTGGGAAATTGTGATATGGATTTTTATATTTGGTATGGTTTTTTTGTTGTATAAATG
This sequence comes from Picea engelmannii, assembly GCA_009831015.1. NCBI lineage: Eukaryota > Viridiplantae > Streptophyta > Pinopsida > Pinales > Pinaceae > Picea > Picea engelmannii. The sequence goes on from ML796748.1 coordinate 70,093, forward strand.
AGAGATTTTGTTGGGGTTGTCCTTTGAAACTCTCAGTTTTGGGATTTTTTTTGTTGATGTATATTTTGAACAATTTTTATCGAAGTTATTTTTGTGTGTGCCTAGAGGCACTTTTGAAATGTATTTTTAATATGTATGATGAAATGAAACATTACTACTTCTTCATTGGGGAAAACAATACAAACATTGTATTTTCTATATATCTTTTATTGATACCTTCTTTTCCAAGGAAAATCTAGTGGGGTCCCTCCTATATCCCAAAATATTTAGATGTAGAGTGGCTCAAAGGGACTCAATCTTAGCCATATTAGAACCAAATTCCTCAAAGTGATCACCACCTTGAAATAGTGCTAAACAAATTGAATTAATCAACTCTATTTATGATATTAATACTTACATTAAAACAATCCCAACATTCTATTTTTATATCTTTTTATTAATACTTACATAACAATCCAAGCATCAGATTTTTTATTTTATATAAAACATGGAACAACAACACACTCTAATGAATAAAAACATTTTTGTCATACATGTTATTATTATACATGAAATATATCCCTCGGTGATCAGTTGGGGAGGTCACAGGTTCAACTCTCTTGATCCCCTTGGTGCGATGCTCCATAATTAGGGCTGACGGTTTACCCCGTTTACCATCCATAAAATGTGGGGAAGTACTCGGAGGGTTTCCTACAATTTATTTTGTCGAAAATAATAATAATAATAATAAATATGAGGTGATATTATTGTTTTCTAAGCTATTTATGATAGTGCATGAATAGTATAATTGTCTAGAGCTTCTCCTTATTCAAAGTCTTCATTCACACTATTCTGATCACTTTGAATTAAATGCAAAACAATATTTTCGTATTCAAAATATTACCATCCGGTTCAGTTTGAAATGAAAAATGATATTTTTTAATCCAAAATCTATGTTCACACCATTTGGTTCACTTTGAATTAAATGCAAAATGATATTTTTTTATTCAAAAACTTTTTTCACGCCATCGGTTCACTTTGAATTAATATGGTTTTGTTTTTTTTTATAGTGAAGACAAACCCAATAATGTGTGGGTCCGAAGGAAAGGAGGGAGAGAGAGTATTAATGGGAATAAAATGCTATCATGAGATATGTTACGGTCTTATAGTATAAGTTGTAGACAACAACAAACCCTATCGGCACACATTTGGACTTAGTACCATATTGAAGGGCATTATCAACATTCCACATTCAATTTTATAGCTCCCTTTGCCAGTTGTGTTTCTTACACCAAATTCAATATAAACTATATTTATGGCAATGAATAACAACCCTACAACGTGGCATTAAATGTTTCATTTATGGAGATTGATAATGACCTCGTAGTGCGGCATTAAATGGTGTGTGGGGTGGCGTACGAGTCATCAGATCTGAAGCATTAATGACTTATACACCAACTCATGAAGCATCTAATGTTGTGTTGTGGGGTGGTTATTGACCGCCTTATACTTACACGGAAGCATGTATGAGTGGATGTTGAGATTTCGATTTATTATAAACTAATGTAAAGAAAGTTTCATGTTTAGTTGCATGCATGCACGCCACGCCAACTCACATAGAAAATATGTTCAGGCAATAAACACCTGGCTACATCGCATTTAATGCTCTATATGGTGGGTTGTACAATGTCGAATCTAAAGTTATTTAGATCCAATAGTGCATAAACCAACATACAGAATGCTCTGAAACCGTGTGTTTATTCTCATTAGCATCTTCTACAGGGGCTTCTAGAAGCTAACAGGGGTGGGAACTTTGAGTGACAGAATGATTTAGAGAAGATCCAAGTAGGAGGTAGAAGGTAGAGTTTGTAGAGATATATGTAAGCTATAAGGGGGGACATCATAACCACTGGAAGAAGCTTAAGGAGAGCCATGATACACTCTACTAGATTTTGTAGAGATTCCATATTTGAGGCCATTTCCAACTTTTTCACCTTGTAAATGGTAAACATGAGATTTCAATTCCCATTCCCTCAAATTGAGAATGTGAGTCCCTATATATGTGATTTCACATCCATCCCTAACATGGGTGGTCTCTAGTATCTATCTCTCCAACCCCTCCTTCCATCATATCCAATAAAGGGCTAAGTAGGTTACATTGTAGCATGCCTTGGCTACAATTATGTCACACTACTTAAGACCCTTATACATCCCTTTGAGTTCACAAAGGACACAACATATATTATAGTAATGGCAATGAGCCATGGTTATTCCCAAATTGCAAGAGATGGAAATATCTTCTCTAAAGGCCCTAAAGGAATCAAGGGAACATAGATCATTTGGGAAAGGTGAAAATAAATATTACAGTGAGAGCCTCTTGAATCCTTATCCATCTCATCAACATTGGCATCGATCTCTAATAGGAATAACATAATACAAGGACAAACCAATTGCTCCCACATGTAATGGCCACTGCCATAAAATTACAAGTCTTTATAGAACAATAAGAATAAATTTGTATAGGATTTAGGGGATGGCAAGGTCATTTAAGACCCATCCTCCATATTGCCCTCATGATAAGACAAGTGTTACAAGGAGGGTCACTAGTCTTGATGTCATAACACCTCATGGAAGGGGCCACATGTAACTAGGTTCTCTTAACCCCTGTTTTATCCCCAAACAACCCTCTTACATTTGGACTCTTGAATTGGTCCACAAGTCTACTTTAACACTTATACTTGAGAGGATGTGAAAGAATTCCATTTATTCGAAGTCGATCCCCACCAAGATATATCTCTAACAAATTCTAGCTATGTTTAGGTTTATGGGGAGAGCTCAAAGGATAAGGGATCGATAATCATTATAAATACATCAATCAATGTTACCTTTCAAACTCCTTTACCTATAAGAATATTGAGGCCTTGTAGAACTACAAACATTTTGGCTTAATTGTTAATAGTTATTCCAATCCCCCATTTTCTTGGTCCTTCGGGTCATAGGAAATGGACCCCTACTCTCCTGCACCTACCACTTATAAATTATAATAATAATTATTAATTAATAATAGTCTTATTGATCATAGCTTTTAATATTTTAATTAACTAGTTTTCAATGTGATTTCTAGATTATATAAACAATGGTGGGTTCGTGAAATTCTTTTTCTTCATCTAATTTTAAGTCTGGCTTTGGAAGTGAATTTAGTAATGACTTGAATTTCATAAATTTCCCATTAAGAAAAAAATTAACATATTTTTATTAGAAGACTTTTGATATTACTCGTGTGTATTGGATTTGTACGGTTTCATGTGCAAAAGAGATGAAAGAGATCTTATTCAACATCAAGTAGTTCCTTCTCTAGTACAAACTCGAAGCACTATACTAGTTCCTACTTTACTCAAGATGCAAGTTCATAATTTTATTTGGTTACAAATATCATATCTAACCTTAAATGCCATGTGCATATTTAAATCATCATGCTTATTACACTTATTATCTACATATTCCAAATCTGCTCCAATAATTAGCCTAGTACTTCAATGCAACATGTCAAAAGGAATGTATGTAAAATTAATAAATTAACGAAAGGGATTTGTGAATTTATCACAAGAATTTTGATGACTAGTTATATGATTAATATATTTGTGTATATGTATATGATTTGCAAGAGATTAGTGATAGTTCCACATCTTTTGATCCCAATACTATTTATACTCAAAATGGAAACAAAAATCATTGGGTTTTAAGTAGAAGACATATGTGCAATATACTTTGAATACCTAATGCATCCTAAGATAATTTTATTTTGCAAATTGTAATATGTCATTTTCTAGTAGATCAACAAATTCAGAGGTAATGGAGACGATCCTTTACAACTTTACTATGAAGCATTGATAGTGTGTGGTTGTTCTAGATGAGAAGGATTAAAACAATAGACATTGTATTGTATCAAAACATTATGGACTCTCTTTGATTGTTGGACATTTTCACATTACATTTGTTGGAAACCCATGGGTCATGTATGTTGGATATTTGGTCATCATTGATGTCAACCCTGGTCACCCTAAAAGAATCCTCGAAGCAAATTTGCAAGCATCTAGAAGTGATGGGTGTATATGAAGAAGTCTCCAAAGTGGTCCCCTTATGGTGTAGCTTGAAGCATGGCCCTCACGGGAAGATGCTTTGAAGAAGTCTACAAGAAGCCCTGGAAATATGGCTAAGTGGTTAAGTGGATAAGAATCCCCATAGGTGTGTTCATGGAGCCCAAAGTTGTTTGAAGAAAGAGAGGATGAAGGACAATGAAAATGCATGTAACATCCTCATAGATTGATAGTCCTCATCATGTTGTTTCCAACAATGGGTGGTATGCCATGTGGTTCCTCGCAGTTGAGGAGTTATGCCCTCATGAAGTTGAAAGCCCTAAAAAATGGTTAAGAAGCCCATAAACGGTTACAAAAAGAAGTTACAAGTCATCAATTAAAGGGTAAAGTGGTTGTAACAAGAAAGTACATGTCGACCCTAAAGATAAGGAAAGAAGTCACTTTGAAAAAGTACAAATACACCTCAAGGAGCCTCTCATCAGTTGAATTACACACAAAAGTTTATTGAATATTCTTAAGTGAGTAAGTGATCTATTGGCAAGTCTGAGGTAGTGAAGGAGTGTGGAGAAGAAGTTTCAGGATTGCAGGTGTGCGAAGGGTTTTTCTGAGAAAACCATAATTTAGTTGACCCCCACGGGTCAGGATAGAGGTGTGCGAAGGATTTTTCTAAGAAAACCATAATTTAGTTGACCCCTACGGGTCAGGCTACAGGTGTCCCATGAGGCTCCCCTATAGGTTGTACAACGCTCATCACATGAGGCCCCACGAGATAATTGGCCTCTGTCTAGCGAGGCTAAGGGAAATTTGAGAAAGATGCTTGTTCCAGGTTGTTGAAATTCTAAGCAAGGTATGATGATGCAATCAGGTCTATTACAAAGATAAAGGTATGTTTATATGCATGTTTTTAGGGTTATATATTGGTGATGTTATGATGCATGCTTGAAGCATGTATTTGGTATATTGTTGAGACATTGGCACATGCTTGAGGCACATATTTGGTGCATGGTTTGAGGCATATATTTTGCACATGTATGAGGTACATTTCTTGGTGATGTTGATGCATGTTAGAGGCACATCTTTGTGATGTTGACATATGTATGAGGCACATCTTTTAGTACTTGGTTGAAGCACATCATTGATGTTATGGTACTTGATTTCGGCATATCTTATGGTACATAGTTTATGACATGATTGAGAGATATCATGAGTGACATGGTATATGGTTTTGACATATCTTATGGTACATGGTATATGACATGATTGAGAGATATCATGAGTGACATGGTATATGGTTAAGGCACATCTTATGGTACATGATTTATGGCATGATTGAGACATATCATGAGTGACATGGTATATGGTTGAGGCAAATCTTATGGTACATGGTTTACGGCATGATTGAGACATATCATGAGGAATATGGTATATGATTGAGGCACATCTCATGGTACATGATTTATGGCATATTTTGGTACATGGTTGATGCATGATATGGTACATTTTTGGTACATGGTTGATGCAAGATATGGTACAGGTTTTGGTACATGGTTTATTGATATAACACATGATTGTATTGGTATGACACACATATCTCGGCACATGGTTTGATGCACATCTTGGTGATGGTCTTGGTGTATGATCTGGTCTTGTTGATGATGATGTTAATGATGAGCTATCAATATCAGTGGCAGTGACAACGACAGTGGTAGTGATAGTGACAGTGGCAGTGACAATGATAGGTTGATGTGACAGTGGCAGTATCAGTGGTAGTGATAGGTTGAGTCTACACTTATATTTCAGGGCGGTTAGATGGGGCAAGGAAAGGGGTTTGTAGCCTCCTTCCGGTTGGAGCCGAAGAACATAAGAAGTTGGATATTCCTTCAGGTTGGAGCTTGTAAATCAAGGGGTCGTATCCTCCTTCCGGTTGGAGCTGGAGAACATAGGGAGTCGTAGTTTCCTTAAGGTTGGAGCCTGTAAACTAGGGAGTTCGAGCCTCCTTCCAATTGTAGTTAGAGAATTCAGGAAGTTGTAGATTCCTTCAGGTTGGAGCCTATAAAGAGGGGGTTGGAGCCTCCTTCCAGTTTGTTCTTGACAATTTGGAAGTTGGTTCTTCTTATGAATGTAATATTTGATATATATAAAATCATTTTGTGGTTTTTTCCATTTGGGTTTACACATAAAAACCTAGTGTATTGTGTATCTATGGTTATGATGTGATGCATTGTTTATGATTATATGTTTATGATATATATTGAATGTTGGAATACTAAGAGGGGGAGTGAATCAATAGAATATACCGAGAAAGTGTTATCAATGACCTACCTCAACAAAGTACCAACATCACCAAGAGATGTATATCATACATGTGTTGTCACATACCAAGTGTAATCCTCAACAATGTATCAATATCTATGAAAACCATACACCATGTGCCAATGCTTCAAGAGTATACCAAGAATAAACCTCAAGCATATAGCATCATCACCATGTAACCAAAAAATATACCAAGATACCAATACAGCCAAGATGTACCACTAATGAATGTACCATACCAATGTCACCAAGATGTACCATGCATCAAAGAGACATGCCTCTCAAGCATGTACCATACCATACCAATGCATAAGCGATAATCACATGAGCATACATGTAACCTGTAGTTGACCTATTGTACTATAAAATTGAGCTATAACTCTTCCACATCCTTAAGCATCCTGGTACCAACATTTCCCCCAAATTTGCCTTAGCCTCGTCGGACTAAGCCTCCTTGTCATGCGAGCCATGCATGACATCACTTAGGAAACCCACAGAGGTGCCTTGTGGGACTAAGACTCCTTGTCACGTGGGCCATGTGTGACGTCACTTAGGCAACCCGCAGGGTGCCTCACGTGACACCCTCAAGCTGACCCACAAGGGCCTGCCTAATTAGGGTTTCAGAGAAACCCTAGAACTTTGTAGCTCTAAATTTTTTTCTCTATTCTCGAACTTTCTCCACTGCCTTAGACTTACCATCAGATTCACCAATAGACCAAAATACTAGACCATAACAATCACAAGATAGATATTCAATGTAAGTGTGTGTGCCAAATGAATGCCTCGTGATGTGTATTTATAATTTTGTTAGGCAACCCTTTTCCTTATTCTTAGGGTTTCTTGACTTTCTTGTTACAACCACTTTACCCATTTATTAATTGACTTGTAACTGCTTAGGGGCTTCTTGACCATTCTTCAGGGCTTCCAACTTCACAAGGCCATATCTCCCTAACCGTGAGGAACCATGTGGTGTACCACCTATCACCGGAAATGGCACAACAAGGAATATCCATCTATGAGTATCTTACCTACATTTACACTATCCTTCATGTCCATATTCCTCGACCAACTTTGTGTCCCATAACCACACCATCGAGGCTTCATGTAGACTTCGTCAAATGCACCCAACACATATGTTGATATCAACCACTCCATCATTGACAACTAATTTTCCATCAATCTCAACAATATCTCTAGGGATTTTGAACTTCTCCAAGGGTTGACATCAACGATAACTAACTATCCAAACCAATTGTCCAACAATATCCCCCTTTGGAATTTATGGCAACACCAACATTGATGGCAACATTGAAGCTCCAACATTCATGCTCCCCCTTGTGACCATTTCTCCTCATCAATGTTTCTCACTCTCCCCCTTTGACATCAACAACAAAGGGTCTCTCTCCTTGGGGCTTATCTGTCTGTCTACATGCATTTTTTCTCTCTCTTTTTTTCCATGCCTTTGTTCTTTCTCTTCACATGTTTCTTTCCTCATATTCCTCTTCTCTTGTGATTTCCCTGAAAGTATACCTTCTCTAAACAATCCTTCTCTGACTTCATGTGTTTTAATCTTACTCTTGTAATCTTCCTCTTTATCTTCCTTTGACATCATGAGAAATAGGATAACTCCCCTTGTCGGTATGTCTCACCTTGTCTGTATGCTGCTAATACTCCCCTTCTGGATCTCTTTCTATGTAGAATGATGTATGGATACATGTATATGTTTCATTTCCTCTCTTCCACTGTTATTTATTGTTCATTAGCGCTTCCTCTTGTAACTCTCTGAAATATATAAAAATCATTCAAAATTTCTTGAATTCAAATGATATTTCATGACCATAAGGTTCATCAATGTCCCTTTGATGATATAGCTTATGCTGAAGGTTTCTCTTTCCATGTTTTGTTGTTCCTTTCACTACTTTCCTTTCTGTGACCAACTAATTCCAATTGTATATGAATTGTTATGTATCTTTTCTAACCCATGTTATATGTATCTACTAAATATCCATCTTTGTCCATATGTCACAAACTCAATTGTCCACAATGTTGACCCATATATCATTGTACTATCATGGCTGCAACCGATCATCATCTATTCTCGTTTCTTCAAATTGAATCAAATGTGTCCATTGGTCTTCTCTATTTGTGTGGGCTCACTACTTCTCAATCGATCAATATGTCTACTGGTCATCTCTATCTACATGGGAACACTACTTCTTCTCAATTGATCAATCTGTACATTAGTCTTCTCTATATGTGTGGGAACACTACTTCTCAATCGATCAATCTGTCACTATGTACTTATCTTATCTGGTTGTTCTAGATCTGTCTCTAAAAACACCTCAAATTGCTCGAAGGGTAGTTCTTTGATCTGTAGTAGCTACTGACTCCCCCCATTCAATATTCATATTTATTGGGAGTCTTCAAGCTGGGTGCCTCAGAAAAATACATGTTGTGATGTGGAGTAATCTTCCTCTTCATTTGTGGAGTCATCATCTTTTCTAACTATAACTTCTTCATTTCTTCCTGTGGACTGATCTCGCACTACAATTCCTGAAAGTACAATCTCTTGGGCTTATTCTTTATTCACTTGTTCTTCTTTTCTTCCTCACATTACTTCCAATACTAAGAGTATGAATTATGGGTGTCCTTCATTCATTTTCTCTTATTTTACTTGTTCTTGTTTTCTTTTCCAAAATTTCTTATATATGATATCAGTGTTCTTTTTCATAGAAGTATCCATAATGCTTCTACAATCACGAGCTATGTGACCATAATTGTGGAATTTGTAACATTCAATGTTATGTGGGGCCACATAAGCATTTCTTTATTGAACATTTATTCCATAATCCCTTCAATCTACAACTTTATGTCCAAAGTTACTACAATAAAAACAATGACCACAAAAGAAATTTACTTACCTGGAAGTGAATGATCTTCTTTGTGGTGTAGTCCTTCTGAATTTATGCCTTGGTTGATCATGATCATGGTTGAAGCTTCTTTGTGGCTTGAATGTGGAGGGTCTACTTGAAGATGTATCTCTATCATTTTTCTTTGATTATGGCTTACCATGATTCCTTCCTTTGATTACTTTTGCATAAATCTTACTCTTTTCTTCATTCTTATTTTCTGGAAACTTAGAGTGCTTCTCTTCAACATTCTCTACTGATGATGTCGATTTTTCTGTCTCTTCATCATTCTTGTTGAGCTTGACGATTTTGGCTCTCAATGTGACAACTTCTTCTTCAAGATTCTAAGCCTCTTCTTCTTTCTTCATCATCTGACTCTTCATGAATTCTTTTGTTCTCTTTGCTTCTTCAAGTTGGATCTTCAAGGAGATGATTTCCTTTTCAAGTCTTATTTCTTCTTGACCAAATTTTGCTTCAAGTTGATTTAAGTCCTCTATTATTTCCTTAAGAGGATCTATCAAAATATTTTATCTTTTCTCTACTTCCTTTCTTTCGGCTTCCAAACATTGCTTCTCTTCCATTATGATTCATTTCTTAGTGTTGCTATTTCGGCTTCCAAACACTACTTTTCTTCCAACTGAATTTTGTATGTTTCTTCAATCTTTCTGGATTCTTCTCACTGAATTTTTGTTTCTACGATGATCTACTAGGCTTCTTTGGAACTTTCTTGAGAATTCTTCTTGACTAATTGTTCCTCAAGTGACTTGCTCTTCTTCCTTTCTTTTGTCAATTTGTCTAAAGCACTGAACAACTATGCTTCAAGCTCTACTATGCCTTATTCACAATCTTTGTCTTCTGAATTTGTCTAACATGATGACTGTTGACGCTAAAAAGTGTAACGTTGGGTACCATGCTCGCAAATGATTTCCAAACCTTATTATTTAAATTATATTAATAATACACAAGTAGAAGGGACCCTTTGTTTGACTATTGGCACTATGGTGGAGAAGCGACACTTATATTTTGTTTACCTATGTGTTGATTGCATCGCAAATTTTATAGCTCATTCACTTTGAATCATAGATAAAACACTTATGATAAGAATTTCTGGGAAAGATGGTTAAAACAATGGAAAAGGTGGTCTTGATTATCTCTTGCAAAATGTGTTATGCTACTTTAATGGGTGAAGGAATAATACTCCAGTTTGAATTTGATTTTATATGGATTATGTGTGACCACCCCAACCCTTGTTACAATTGTGATGCGCATTGTTTGTTTGCAATGTTAGTGGCATCCCTAATAAACTAGTCATATGTTAATTGGAATGGGGCAAGGGTTGCTGCATTTTAGAATTTGATTGTATGGAAACTTTGGATTATTGGGTTTGTATTGTTAATTGGAAATGGTAATGGAACGTGATCTGGATAGCGCATTTGACTCGTACTAGCCATGAATGAAGGCCAAGGGAGAAGTGACCTCCAGTAAATTCATGTCACTCTTACTCTCCTCGAGCCCGCCACCCTAGCCAGTTTCATTGCCCTCTGTTAGTTGTTGTTGCTCCGCCTTGCTCGATCGTGGAAGAGGTATACCTCCTGGTCATTTCTCCTTGTGCCATCTTCTACAGGTATGGGGTTTCTCTTACTTCTCCATCCATGAAATTTGCTCTGCCCTTAAATCAAAATGTTGGCTCTAGTTGCTCGTGGTCTGTGTAATTCTCAAGATGTCACGATGTTTTTTTAGGACTGTGTATTTATGGTTTCATCCTTGGATTCTTATGGTGGTTGTTCTGAGACTATTGGCATGGTCATGGTGTCGTTGTTGTGTGTAAATGGTCATGGTATCTTTGTTCATGATGTCTTTTTTGTGTGTAAATGTTCACAAATATTTGTTGAGTAAATTTTGTGGTTGGGCCTACCTTGCCTATGGTTATTTATTGTGGGTTTGGCCTCCCTGTTGAAATGGGTCATCTCTGCCTTACCTCTGGGTTTTGTGAATACTCCACCTATAAATTAACATTGTTGGTCTCTGTGGTTAATATACATGTGCCATAACCTCGACCCTTTGACTATTGAGGTGAAGCACATGTGGAGTGAACTTTCTACAATATGCAACTACCAAACCCTTTGTTTAATTTCCCTGTTGTCTCTACCACTTACTGTCATTGATATATATTGAATCCTATGCATTACAGTGAAGGCATTGCTTACTCTAGTTTGAGTTTGATGAGAGCATTGTTCTTTCTTGGTTACTTGGGCATGGGTTTAATTGGTCTCTTGCTTGGCAATTGTGGAAAGAGTCTCATACTCACCTATTCACTGGAATGTAAAGTCTGTTGAAGCTTTTGTTTCCGATAGAAAATGTTACTTATCTTAGTTAAATCGTCATGTTTTATTGTTTGCGACGACAGCTGTGTTTGAAATGTTTGATGCTCAAATTGAATAATATTGCCCAGAATGAAGTTAAAAAGGGTTGTAGTGAACGGTGGTTCGATTAAATGATGGCTATGAGTTTTGTTTTGGGAAGCATTGTGCGTGACCCTGTGGGATTTAAAGGACCTTTGTTGGGGTTGATGTTATGAATCGTGGTTCATCCACTCTAAGATTATTGTTATATTCCTATAGCGATTAAGATTTTGTTCGTCGATTCTGTTATATAATGACAGTATTGTTATCATGGTTACTTTGGTTAAATAATTCTAGGCATATCAAATAGTTTATTGTGTAATACAGTTCGGAGGCCAACAAGCAATTTTGTTAAAGAAAGCATCAGTTTGGGTTATTGTTTTAGAAATGGAATATTGTTTAAACTTCAATATTTTGGACAGAGATATATTTTGATTGCATCAGAGATAACAGGTTTTGATTTTTCACTTGAACAGTATCCGCAAAGTTTCCCTATCATTCTACCATTTTTCGCTAATTACACTCCCTCCACGATCTCGATTTCACTTATTTCATCCTTGTTATGTAATATAAATTTTAAAAGATGAGTCTGTGTGAAATAAAGGGAAGTTGATATGACAAGAGTTGAGGACTAATATTCTAGATGTTTTTTTTAATACACAGTCAATTTGTTTATTAATTGTTGAACAGTATTTGTATTTTGATCCCCTCCATGATATCATTTTTCGCTAATTACAGGCTCTACATATTTCCCATGAACCCTATCATTCCTTGTTCACGTAGAAATTAATAAATGATGTGTTATGGATGGATTTTCATGTATATCGTGGTAATTTTAGAGCCAACTTTTGATTCATGTAAGTAGAGTTTCATGTATGGTTTATTAAATATCTTCATTACTAACAAATCATTGCTACATGATGAGCTTTTTCAGTAGAGGAAACCATGGCAGAAATAACAGAGGCGGGGGAAATTAGAATTGAGGTCATAGGAGGCCTAGATTTTCAATTCATTTTGATGATGACCCACAAGAGTTGAACCAACTATTCCAAATTGGATTCTTTAATTGGGTTGGTAATGGAATATTGCATCCTCGACCGAAAAGGCCCCCTTTCCAACAGCCTCAAAGATTTCACGACATTCTTGTTCCCCCACATGTGTCAATGCATCCCGAAGTTCCCGCTAATGACAGTTGGCAAGAAATTGTCCACCAACATGTCTCCCATCACCGCGGTTGGCCCACTATGTCATTGCCTTTACCACCACCTATAAATCCCAATGTTCAAATTGCTCGTGTTGTTTCTCTAGTTCAATCTTCACATGCCAGTAAGACATTAAAAACTGATATTCCCCAACCTGTGCAAGACAAAGGAAAAGCATATGCCTCCCCTTCTTCTCCATCCATTGATTCCTCTAAATTTGTGTCTTCTTGCCTTCATTTAAAGGATGATTACTCCCATGTGATCAGCGAGATACAACCCCAAGGGTCTAATCAACCAAGGTCTACCCAGGAAAAGTCAAGGGGAGACAGCAGTGAAAAGGGGAAAATTGCCTCACAAAGTGGAAAATATGGTTTTTAAATTATGCTTTATGTGATTCAGTTGATGAGGACAATGTTCATGAGTTTCAGCAAATTCCTGGACAACAAACTTTAGTTTGGATATTTTGTGGATAAAACAGATATATATTATTTTTGGATATAATTTTAAATTTTGTTGTTATTTAAATATTCTATTAAATGATATCCATGGGAGGTACAAGGGTTCTATGTGATCTGAATGATTTATCTTGTATTTTTACTTTTGATGAGTGGAAAAAGAGAATGATGGGAGTCACAAGGGGTCCCACCTACTTAGTTATTATTAACTAAGACCCTTAATTATATTATTATTATTTATTTCTCCTAAACTAATTAGTTAAGTTAAATCAACTTAACTAAAGAAAGTAGTTGAACTACTTCAACTTATTTGGAAAGAATAAAATCTCAATGAGAAGAAGAGACAAAAGGAGAAAAAAATAGAAGGAGAAACACAATACTGAGGTTTGCTCTCTAATGTTTGAGATAGTTTCAGTTTTCTTTCACTTCTGAAGTATTTGAAAGCCTAATCCTCTTTTTGACAGTAGGGTCTTATTGAAGGTAGCGAGATTCAAAGTTGAATTATATCTTTCAGCAACTTGTCTTTAAGGTGTTTAACTTGTTCTTGATAGTTTGTGTACTCTTGTTTGTTTATGAATTAAGTTCATATCTAATAAAGAATATTTTACAGATTCAAGTGGTAGCATGTTGTGGCAAGCTGATTCAGATAATTAGATTTCAATTTCATTTCGATGTCAGAGTCTTTTTGTATGGTGCCCATCGGAGATCTCTAAATATGACTTTAGTCCCTACTCTCGCAAGGGTTTGTAAAGAAGGAATACATTTTTTTGTATCTGAGAATTGAATAAAATCTATTATTGTCCTATCTCATATTTGTGTTTATTGACTTGGTTCTTCATTTTCATTTTTGTCTCTATGTCTATTTTAATTGTAAAACATGTAGACATATAGCTAGTTTAATTTTCAATTTAATTATGTTGTTTCAAATATAAACTTTTAAAAATTAGCCTCAATCCTCTGTAATTCATACTCTTCAATTGGGTGAATATTTTGAGGCTATAAACCCTGGGTAACATTCCCAATTATCTTGTCCTAGCTAGATAATATTCAAAAATGATTGAGTAAGGTCTCCCATACCTTTTCCTCCACAATGAGCATCTCTCTTCTTGTTTTATTATTGCATCTTCTTTGGCATTCTCTGGCTTTGTGATGGGAGATTTTTCAAAGTAGAGATTATGTAACTTATACCAAATTTCTTTAGTTGATGAACTATTTCCAACCTTTTCTCTTACTGGATCAAGTAATCCTTCCCAAATGAAATCCATTGTTATTTTGTGGGTTCTTTTCAATTCCTTCTTGGTTGTTATTTTCGGCTTCTTTGTAGCGATGTATCATGTAACAACTGAGTACCAAACATCATATCCTTGTGCCTGTAAAAATGTTTTCATCCCAATACTCCACATTTCATACTACTGACCATTCTGACCATTGAACTGTGGTATTCCATTTTTATACAAATTGTTTCTCTCCATGATCTACCTTCAAGTGGTTAAACTGTTTCTTGAATGAACCTGCTCTAATACCAATTGTTGGAGTACTGAGAGGGTAGGTGAATCAGTATGAGTACTTTTACCACTTTTAACCACACACACACAGATGTGTGTGTGTGTGTGTGTGAACTTCAGCAATATATCATCAATATATCATTAGTGATTGAATTCAATATATCGTGAGCATATAAACATAAGCAACATCACATCGACAACATCACATCATATACATAGTACACCAAAATTTATGTGGAAGCCCAAATGGGAGAAAACCATGGAATGTTTTCTTATATCAAAGAATACATTCATTGGAAGCACCAACTTCCCAGTTCTCCAACTGCAACTAGAAGGAGGCTATGACCCCTTATTTATAGGCTCCAACCTGAAGGAAGCTACAACTCCCTGAATTCTCTGGATCCAACCAGAAGGAGGCTACAACCCCATGATTCTCAAGCTCCAACTTGAAGGAAGCTACAACTCCCTGAATTCTCTAGATCCAACCATAAAGAGGCTACAACCCCTTGATTTTCAAGCTCCAACTCCCTGTGTTCTATGACACCAATCAGAAGGAGGCTACAACCCCCTTTCCTTGCCCCATCCTACTACCCTGAAATATAAGTGTAGACCAGCCATCACTACCACAATCATTGTCATTGTCACTGACACTATCACTTCCACTACCACTGTCATTGTCATTGTCACTACTACATCAATCTGTAACCTGTCAACATGTCACTGTATCCAACCTGTCACATCAACATGTCATTGTATCCAACATGTCACTATCATCGATACTCAACCAGATCCTCTCACATGGATCATATACCAAGAACACCTCTCAACTAGATGTCATACATCATCAACACATGCCTCTACCAAGCTTGTACCAAACAATCAACCTATACCATAACAAACATCAACTGTGTACCACAATATGTACCACACCAAGTGCATCCACCATGCACCAACACCTATTACAAACCGTGCATCAACCATACACCAACAACTGTACCAAACTGTGCATCAAACATGCACCACAATTTTACAAAACCATGTACCAACACATGTACCAAACTGTGCATCAACCATTCACCACAATTGTACCATATGCCTTAATCATTAACCATGTACATCAACACCATACCAAGTATCAGTCCTATACCATACCATGTATCAACCATGTACATTAACAATGTGCATCAACACCATACCAAGTACCAATCATATACCATACCATGTATCAACCATGTACATCAACACCATATACCATATCACTCAATCATGCCATACACCATGTACCATAGGATATACCAAGCAAGTGTTATCAATGGTGTACCTCAACAAAGTACCAACATGTAACACCCTGTTTCCCCCAAATTTGTAATTAATCCTAATACAGGAATTACCATGCTAAAGCATGATGAAAATGTAAATAACATTATGAATTTATATTACAGAACTGCTGAGAGGGGATGTGCGGAAAAGATACCACGATGGTGGTGGAGGGCACCTTGAAAAAGGGGCGTCAACTTCCACCAAGAATGATACACTGTATTTGAACTCCACTGGCCCGGAGAACCAAAAGCGGCTCGCTAGCCCTGAAATAAATGCCTTGCAGGCTGGTAGGTTGATGGCTTGATGAGGGATGGGGAGGTGAACTGCCTATCCGTAGAGCCATCATGAATGACCAACGCAAGGGTAA
>ML796748.1:97504-117721 GCA_009831015.1 Picea engelmannii
ATGACAACCATACACCATGTGCCAATTCTTCAAGAGTATACCAAGAATAAGCCTCAAGCATATAGCATCATCACCATGTAACCAAACAAGACATTAAGATACCAATACAGCCAAGATGTACCACTAATAAATGTACCATATCAATGTCACCAATATGTACCATGCATCAACAAGATATGCCTCTCAAGCATGTACCATACCATAACATACCATGCATCCACATCCTTTGGTAGCATGGTACCAAAATTTCCCCCAAATTTTCCTTAGCCTCGCGGGACTAAGACTCCATGTCATGCGGGGCCTCACGTGACATCACTTAGGAAACCTGTGAGGGTGCCTCACATGACACCATCAAGCTAACCTGCAAGGGCTTGCCTAGTTAGGGTTTAAAAGAAACCCTAGCACTTTGCAGCTCCGAAAATTTCATTCTTTCCTCGCACTTTCTATGTTGCCTCAGACTTGTCATCAGATTCACCAATAGACCAAAATACTAGACTATAACAATCACAAGATAGATATTCAATGTAAGTGTGTGTATCAAATGAATGCCTCATGATGTGTATTTATACTTTTGCTTGGTAACATTTTTTCTTATTCTTAGGGTTTCTTGACTTTCTTGCTAACCACTTTACCCATTCATTAATTGACTTGTAACTGCTTAGGGGCTTCTTGACCATTCTTTGGGGCTTCCAACTTCAAAAGACCATATATCCCTAATCGTGAGGAACCACGTGGTGTACCACCTATCACCAGAAACGGCCCAACAAAGAATATCCATCTATGAGTGTCTTACATGCATTTACATTGTCCTTCATGTCCATATTCCTCGGCCAACTTTGGGTCCCATAACCACACCTTTGGGGCTTCATGTAGACTTCATCAAATGCACCAAACACATATGATGATATCAACCACTCTATCAATAAAAACTAACTTACCGTCAATCTCAACAATATCTCTAGAGCTTCCGGACTTCTCAAAGGGTCGACATCAATGAAAACCAAATGTCCAAACCAACTATCCAACATTGAATGCAGTCATAAGTGAATGTAATTATTAATAAACTTGATGATTACACGTTCTGATTAAAAGTGGTAAAAAGTGTTCAATATTGATTCACCCCCCCCCACTCTCAGTATTCCAACAAATTGTATCAAAGTAGGTCCTTCAAGAATCAGCTTAATCATTGGAAGGTAGATCATGGATTGCACTAAGAATGGAGTGCCAATGTTTGATGGTCATAATGGTCTGAACTATGAAATATGGAGCACAAGAATGAAACCATTTTTACAAGCATGGGGATTTGAAGTTTGGAAATCAATTGTTACAGCATACACCACTTCAAAGAAACCAAAGACTACAGCCACTAAGGAATTGAAGAGAAACAACAAAATAGCAATGGATTTCATCTTGGAAGGATTACCTAATCTGGTAAAAGATACAGTGGGAAATTTTTCATCAACCAAATATCTATGAGATAAGCTACATAATCTATATTCTAGGGGATCTTATAACATCATAGAGCCAGATCATATTAAATAATATGAAGGGATAGAACGAGAAGGAAGATGATCATCGTGTCAGACAAATTAAGAAGAAGAAGAATGTGAAGAAGGCATAGTGGATTTTGAGGATGAACTAATCAGTGCTTTAAGTGAGATAAATAAGGAAAGAAGGAAAAACAAGCCCCTCAAGGAAGATTTGATCATGCTAAAGGAAGGTACTGAAGAACTCAGGCAGGTTTTCATGAATCTAAGATCTTAGCTAGACGAATCCAAAGTGATTGAATAAACTCTCAAGGATTAGTTGAAAGAGAAACAATGTTTTGATGTTGAAATAGTATCACAAAGAAAGGAAGCAGAGAAGCGAGAAGAAATCTTGACAAGTCATCTTAAGGAAAGATTTGAGGACTTAAACAAGCTTGAAGCATAATTTAGTCAACAATAAATCATCACCTTGAAGACCCAACTTGAAGAAGCAAAGAGAATGGAAGAAGTTATGAAGATTCAGATGATGAAGAAGGAAGAAGATTGTAAGAAGCTTGAAGAAGAAGTTGTCACATTAAGGGTTGAAGTTGTCAAGCTTGGAAAGAATGTTGAATAGAGAGGAAACTCCACACCGTCATTAAATAAAGTTGAAGAAAAATGTTACGAGTTGTTGAAAAGGAAGAATGAAAAGAAGGCTAAGCATTATGTGGAAATCATCAGAGGCCATGCCAAGAAGGAAGAATGAAAGACCTCAAAGGAGAATATTCCGGAAATAGAGAAGACTCAAAAAGAATATTACAGAAGAGACGAATATCAAAGAAGACCCTCAACTTTCAAGTATGAAAGAAGCTTCAACCATTGTGAAGGAAACAATAGAAGAGAAGATCATGATCAACCAAGGCATGAATTCAGAAGGACTACATCACATAGAATAGCACTCACTCCCAGGTATCAAAGTTTATTTTATGGTTATTGTTTTACTTGTAAATATTTTGGACATAAAGTTGTAGATTGCAGAGCTTATGGAAGAAATGGTCAGAGTTTATGGAAGAAATTGTCAAACAAGAAATGCTTATGTGGCCCCATACAATATTGAATGTTACAAATGTCGCAACTATGGACACATAGTTTGTGATCGTAGAAGCATGATGAATACCTCCATGAAAGAAAACTTTGATATCAGATACAAGAAGGTTTGGAAAAGAAAGAAAGAACATGTGAATGAAGAATAGGTAAATGAGGAACAAATGAATGAAGTACTTCCAAAAATCACACTCTCAAGATTTTATATAGTGCGAGATCATGATGAATCTACAGGAAAAGAGGAAGATGATGAATCCATAGGTGAAGAGGAATATTACTCTGCATTAGGGAATCTTCCTCCACCTTTCTGAGCCATCCGGCTTGGAGACTCCCGATAAATATAAATATTGAAGAGGGAGAGTCTAAGCAGCAGCTCTACATATCAGAGAAATAACTTTCGAGCGGTATGAAGTGTTTGCAGATTTTGGGAAGGTGGTTTCAAAGTGGTTTGATGACGGAAGTGTAGAATATCTTGTAATAGTTTAATTGTTTAAGGAGCAACTTTTGGAACACATTCCCATGCAGGTATCAGTTGGTAGTTACGAAGAATATCATTGGCACACTTTTTAGGCAAAGGTTCAATATTGCACAAAAGATTCCAAGTAGAGATCTATAGACTCAAGGATGTGTTGAAAATAGAGAAGACCAGTGGACACAATATGTTGAGATTAGTTATAGCAGATGGGTCAACATTGTGTGTATTTGATTAGCATAATCATGGATAGTGGTTATGACACATTGACAGAGATGATCTCATGAGATATTTGGTAGGTCTAGTAGACATTTATTGACATGAACCTAAGAAGATACATGATAGTGGATGAAATCATATTGACAAGTAAAACCAGTTAGTCACAGGAAGGCAAGCAGTGAAAGGCACAATAATACAGGGTAAGAGAAACCATTAGCAGAAGTTATATCATCAGAGGGAAACTGTTGAATGATGTGGTCATTGATGTTTGAGCTGTAAACATTGCAAGACATAAAGACTCGAAGTCAAATAACTTTGAATTATTTTTATATATTTCATTGAATTACAAGAGGAAGCACCAATGGAAAAGAAGCACCAGAATAAAGGAAAGGAAGCAAGTACAAGAAGCCCCACATTAATATACATGGCATCTTGCAGAGAAATCATGAAAGAAAGAGATTGGGAAAGAAATATAAGAAGCATGAAGACAGGGGGAGACATACTGACATGAGGATTTATCCTTTTTTTTTATGATGTCAAAGGGGGAGAGAGAGAAAGATCAGAAGCATGAATACAAGGGGAGAAACCCCAAAGGTAGATACCCTTTTATATTGATGTCAAATGGGGAGAGAAACATCGGGAGAGAAAGATGAGGAACGATGGTCATAGGGGGAGTATGATTGTTTCCATCAATACCAAAGAGGGATATTATTGGATAGTTGGTTGTCATTCATGTCAACCTTGGTCAACCCTAGAAGAACCCCCAAAGAAAATTTGGAAGCATCTAGAAGTGATGGGTGTATTTGAAGAAGTCTCCAAAGTGGTCCCCTTATGGCATAGCTATAAGCATATCCCTCATAGGAAGATGCTTTGAATAATTCTACAAGAAGCCCTGGAAATATGGCTAAGTGGTTAAGTGGATAAGAATCCCTAGAGGTGTGGTCATGGATCCCAAAGTTGTTTTAGGAGAAAGAGGATGAAGAATAGTGCAAATGTATGTAACACCCTCATAAATTGATAGTCCTCCTCTTGTCATTTCCAATCATAGGTGGTACACCACATGGTTCCTCATGGTTGAGGAATTATGCCCTCATGGAGTTGAAAGCCTCGAATAATGGTTAAGAAACCTCTAAACGGTTACAACAAGAAATTACAAGTCATTAATTAAAGGGTAAAGTGGTTATAACAAGAAAGTACATGATGTCCCTAAAGTTAAGGAAAGAAGTCACTTTGAAAAATCATAAATACACCTCAAGGAGCCTCTCATTGGTTGAATTACACACAAAAGTTTATTGAATATCCTCTAAGTTAGCAAGTGATATACTGGCGAATCTGAGGCAATGAAGGAGTGCGGAGAAGAAGTTTCAGGATTGTAGGTGTGCGAAGGGTTTTTTCTTAAAAACCCCTAATTTAGGTGACCCTCGTAAATCAAGCTACAGGTGTCCCTCAAGGTACCCCCGTGGGTTGTACGGCGCTCGTCACATGAGGCCCGTGAGATAATTGGCCTCTGTCTAGCGAGGTTGAGGGAAATTTGGGAAAGATGCTCGTTTCAGGTTGTTGAAAGTCTGATCAAGGTATGATGATGCAATCAAGTTTGTTACAGAGTTAAAGGTATGCTTATATGCATGTTTTGAGGGTTATATATTGGTGATGTCATGATGCATGCTTGAGGCATGTCTTTGGTATATTTTTGAGACATTGGCACATGCTTGAGGCACATCATTGGTGCATGGTTTGAGGCATATATTTGGCACATGTATGAGGTACATTTCTTGGTGATGTTGATGCATGTTAGAGGCACATCTTTGTGATGTTGACATGTGTATGAGGCACATCATTGATGTTATGGTACTTGCTTTTGGCATATCTTATGGTACATGGTTTATGACATGACTGAGAGATATCATGAGTGACATGGTATATGGTTTTGGCATGTTTTATGGTACATGGTTTATGACATGATTGAGAGATATCATGAGGGAAATGGAGGCACATCTTATGGTACATTATTTATGGAATTATTGAGACATATCATGAGTGACATGGTATATGGTTGAGGCACATCTTATGGTACATGGCTTATGCCATGATTGAGACATATCATAAGTAATATGGTATATGGTTGTGGCACATCTCACGGTACATGGTTTATGGCATATTTTGGTACATGGTTGATGCATGATATGGTACAAGTTTGGTACATTGTTTATGGCATATTTGGTACATGGTTGATGCATGATATGGTACAATTTTGGTACATGGTTGATGCATGATATGGTACACATTTTGGCACATGGTTTATTGATATGGCACATGCTTGTATTGGTATGACACACATATCTCAACACATGGTTTGATGCACATCTTGGTGATGGTATTGGTGTATGATCTCATCTTGTTTATGATGATTTTGATGATGATCTATCAGTATCAGTGGTAGTGACAGTGATAGGTTGATGTGACAATGGAAGTATCAATGGTAGTAACAAGTTGAGTCTACACTTATTTTTTAGGGTGGTTGGATGGGGAAAGGAAAGGGGGTTGTAGCCTCCTTTTGGTTAGATCCGAAGAACACAGGGAGTTGGAGCTTCCTTCGGTTTGTATCCTCCTTCCAATTGGAGCCGGAGAACACAAGGAGTCGTAGATTCCTTCAGGTTGGAGCCTGTAAACTAGGGAATTGGAGCCTCCTTCTAGTTGTAGCTAGAGAATTCAAGGATTTGTAGCTTCCTTTGGGTTGGAGCCTCCTCATCTTTTAACAATGCTAGAAAAAATACACAATAGTTTCCTCTCTTGCAGAAATGGGAAAGGGGAGGGGTTAATTTCTATATGGCTAGTTGAGTTCCAACTACTAGTTCATGGTGAAACTAAGGACTAGGAAAAAGAAGGCCTTCTTGGGTTTTGTTGATGCCCTTTCCAAACTCTTTAAGTTTAACTATCGAAGATGAGAGGCTCGATTTAGAGTTCCATAACTCATTGAGCTCGCCTTTAGGGGAAATCCTTTATTTACATGTGTGCATTTAAGGGAGTAAATTTGGTGAAAGAATGGCATGCCTAGTATATTGCAAAAATTATAAAATTACTAATACCTAAGAAGAAACCAAATCCATATTAAAGAGTAAAAACGCAAGAGGCGATATTACATCATGAAATGCGAATCAAGATTCTACAATAAAGAAAGCAACCTAGTAAGCCATTCTTCTAGGCCTATATAGCTAAATGATGACAATACGCCATCATCATTCTTATACTTGTGATGTTGTTTATGGATAGAATCCTCTATTCTTGTATGCATCAACATCCTTTGACTGCATTGTGAGTTTCCTTCCATGAAATTTGAATTAACAATGAAGAACTCACCATATAAAATAGCTAGAGTAAGATAGTAACCAGTTGCATATAAAGGCCTATATAGCTGAAGACGCTACTTGGAATTAATAATCTCACAAACAGGAAAGTATCCTTCTTAATATTCACCACATTTTTCTCAAATGGCCTCCATGGCCCTATCCATAGCCTAACAAATGTACCCATATGGGGTTCATCCTCATCCACCATCTTCAATAGTCTTAAGGAATGGTTTTGAAACTTCTATAACATGATTGGCATCCATCCAAAAGGATAATTGAAGATTGATGTAGCTATATTATTTGTGTGTGTTCTCTTGTTGTACTTTGAATCAATTAATTCTTGTCTGATAAACATTCTTTTGATACTATTCTTTTGGGAACTTAAGGTTTGCAAAGAAATGATTTTTTTTGCAAACTGATTAATAACAGATTGGACTAGCTCCTTTTTCTCTGTAAATTTTCTCATCAAACTAAGGAACATGTGTGATTACATCTAAGTTTGGTTATTGATTTGACCTTGTCCAAGCTTATTTATGCTTGTTTTCCCTATATCGTCTAGAATGAGGTCCATACAATGGGTTGCATATGTGATCCAAAAAATGGAGGAGTATCTCTTCATAAAATATCTATTGGAGCCCATATAGTTGGAACCATTGTTGGTGACAATGTGCATGACATTCTCCACTCCAACCTCCCAAACAACGAACTCCACCAATTTACATTATGACTAAGCACTCTTGACTTGATCAGATGTGTTACCCCCCCATGCCTAGGGGTAACTGGAGGAGATCGTGTCTCATGGCCCACAATAAATATAGTGATCTCATTGATGATGATGATCAACATGTCCACCCATGATCAACATGTCCACCCATGGCATCCCAACATCCACCCTCAGATTGCCTCTTCTACTTTGGATCAACCAAGCTCATCACATCTAGTCAACACAGTATTTGGGAGATGTTAAGCTAGCATTACCATGAACTACATTAGTCATCCTTTCATATAGAGTGTTGTTCTTAATATACCGAGCATGTGAATGAGGATCATTGGTTGAAGTTGACTAATGGATAATAAGCTCAAGAAGTTATGTTTGTTTCCTTATTTCACCTTGGTGGCCAACATTTGTACCCTAATCTCGTGTTGTCACCCCCAAGGAAATGGGTACTACTGGGGGGGCCTCACAAGGGTAACATTTTGTTTCCCCGCCATACTTAACACTTACCTTCTTGGAACATGTTGTAGTGTACTAAACTTTGGTAATGGGTCATGGTTCATTCTCTCATGAGAAGAGGGGCTAAAGGCCCAGAGGTTGATTACAAATGCTAGTAAAAAATGCTAAAGAAAGAATAATGCTAAGTTATTCCAATATATTGACATCATACAAATATTATATGTCTAACTACAATATTTTCTTAAATATATCAAGAAACTTATATGTGGATGGTCATCCATCAATACATGGAAATATTGCAAGATAAATTAATGGCTCAATGAAATCATGTAGAAGTGAAAACTGTATAATTTTCAATTCAATTATGACAATAAAAGGTTCATGTCTATGATTGTAGAGTTATATGTTTGTGTAGCCACAACTCAAAATTTTGGAATCGAAGATGATTTATTAGTGGATTATGACTATATTGGCTATGTTATCCCCCCATACCTAGGGATAACTAAGGAAATGATGTCTTGAGGCCCAGAGGTTGCAAACATGGAGTGACGAGAGCCAGATGAGCAAACAGAGCCCCTGTTCTTACCACACATCACCATTGATTGGCAGAAACAACATCCACCACACCAGCTTGGCCCACAAAGGACAACAGGTGTTGCTTCATGAGATGACAAGTTTGGTCTCATGGCAAGTGTCATTTTAATAATTGAAGCATTTAAAGATGTTGCAAAGGGTCCTTTCTTGATTTTGAATTTTTTTGCTTGGAAATTATGCATTTTGCCTCATTTCACCTTGGTGGTTGACATGTTGTCATAGTAAGTGGGTCACCCTCGGGAAAAGGGTTACTATTGGGGGGTCTCCTTGAAGGGTTATCGTACCATTCTTATCCTTACTTACCACTTTTCACATTTATTCCTTTTTTTCCCCTATCTTTTGGGTTTTCAGGATTATTGACCCAAGAAGGGCTTGTACCTCATTTCATGGGAAGAAGGGGCTAAAGGCCCAGAGGTTTATAGTTGAAAAAAGATAAAATCCATATATTATCCTATAGATGCTCACCCTAAGGTCCTGAGGGCATTGAAATGCTTCTCCATAAAAATCAAGGACTTGTAAAATAAAACACATAATTAATAAATGTCTCACTTGTTGAGGGAATGAATTTGCAGTGTCTTTTACTTTCCTTGCACATGCCACTCAATGTGTTCCTAGCTTCAAGTGGCATTGCAATACTCTTTAATTTCCATTGCATGTAGTACTCAATGGTCATACCATAATCAATTGATGGAAAATGAGGGGTTTGGAAAAAGGTTGCATTACAAACGAGGATGTAGGCCACCCTCTACAAAAGCACCCATAAATGAGACAATATGAGCCCTTGTATGTCAAGAAACCCCATGCCCAAAATTCATACCCCCATCCACCTCATACTCTTTTACATGACTTAAAGAGGGTCTTCTTGGGAAACACTATGTTAGAATACTTAGAATTGTGAAGTTTTATTCTTTTGTTTCTGCCTCTTAGGAATAAAATTTCACCAAAAAAAACTTAGGAAATTGCCTTTTAATTAATAAAGCGCTTACAATGTTGCCCATTGATGAGTTACACTAAGTAGATCAAACGATTCTTGTGATCTCCGGAATATAAAAGTCACTTGAATTTTAAAAGAAAGCCTTTAATGGTCACTTCGAACCTTCGTGCTTCGGGAGTTTCAAGAAATCTAAACAATAAAAAACCTGAATCTACGGATGAGTCATAGGACATGTGTCATTAAATATTTTCTTGGGATGACATGTGGCACTTATTTTTAATATTTGTGTCAGATGATTCGCAAGATTTCAAGTGACACGTGTCACCCCTCCTTTCTTGACACATCACTAAGAATGATGTCATCTCTGCCATGTCACTCTGGCAGATTTCCCTTCGGTAGTTTAAACAAATATTGGGTTCACAACCGCCGAAGTATCAAAGTGTCGGAGTATTGGATATCACAAAAAATTAAAAGTGTTTCAAAGAGATAATAAAACATTTAACAACTTTAATTAATCAAGATTAAGTATTAATTAATCACTCTGCAAACTCGGTCTTCGGGAGATTTATCTTGTGCTACATCCAAAACTCCCAAACGCCGAACCGCCGAAGTACGAACCACACTTTTAAACAAATGAACTCCCGGACCTCTGGAGTTCCAGAATTCTGAAGCCCCGAAATATATATAACGGTTCAAATGTTTACTCTGGGAATTCGACCTTCGGACGATTTCTATCATCCTTCATCCAAAAAACCTGAATACCGAACTTCCGAAGTACTTAAGGCTAATACCATGTTTAAAGCATGATTAATTAAAACATAAAAGAAATTAATTAGAGATTAACTTCTCTGGGAATTCGACCTTCGAGAGATTTCCTCCCTCTTACATTCAAAACCTCTGAATGTCGAACCGTCGAAGTATTAATGACATTTATGATTGGCTAAAGTTAAATATTTGAGTAAATATTGTGATTTTCCAGGTAATAAATTCCATTAGATTTTTAATAATCTTTCTGTCAGTAAATCAATACGAAGATTGATAGACTTTATGAATAAAACATTTCGAATCTCAAGTCATTTTACTATTTGCAATTAGAATTTTTCATTCAGTAATTAAGAGCTTACAGAATTCTCTTGTTACATGAAGGTTAATTTCATTTCCCTAAGGATTATGGCGCCACGCAAAGCTGCAAAAAAGCAAGATGCATGAGCAGATGATTCCAATCCAAACACAAGTGTTCTATCAGACACCACTTCATGAATTACAGACTCCATCAAGTCTTGGAAGCAGGTCTATGATATCTTAGAACATGAGATTCT
The DNA here is from genome assembly GCA_009831015.1 of Picea engelmannii. NCBI lineage: Eukaryota > Viridiplantae > Streptophyta > Pinopsida > Pinales > Pinaceae > Picea > Picea engelmannii. The sequence continues at coordinate 108,134 of ML796748.1, forward strand.
TATCTGTTCGGACGATTCTACTGAGGAAAGAGACGAGCCCTTCTCAATCAAGCTCAAATTGGTAGTACAGTCGGAACTGCACAGGATTGTTGCACGACCTAAGATTATACCCTATAATGATATCATAAGTTGGGCTCTGGAGCACGTCAACATTCAAAACAAAAGCGTTATCAGTTACCAGAAGACCTCCGTCGGCTCTTTTTGACCGAAAGACCTACAAGTAATGTATAAACTTACTTCTACACCCAAATATACTTACAATGTAGCAATTCTTCTCAATTTTGAGAGAAAAGAATGCACTAAATACGACAAAAATGGTCATGATATAATCAAGACCTGGAGGGGAAATCCCGCGAAGTTCAAAACCAATGCTCACGGTATGTATTCCACGGAATCCTTGGATGCTTATATCTTATATATAGCCATGATTCTTTGTCATTTATTTGGGAGAAATAACCCTGCACATTTCTCAATTGAGTGGGTGGCTATAATGAATGAAGTGATCGAAGGATAAGGATATTGTTGAGTACCAATCATTGAAATCAAAAGGGAAACATTCTTATTTTTACATGTCCACATACATCATGGATGACATTCGCTTCATGACCCCATTTCCCTTGATGAACTGGATTTGGACCCCGACTAGTGGTACCTATTCATGTAGTTGTCTATGGCCACCCACCGCCCAGGATTTCAGAGAATATTATGGGAAACTTAAGCACATTTGCAGATGGGTACATTGAAGGGAACTTATCTTACATTAGAGTGTTTGGTTGCTCCGTTCCTCCTCATGCCCTTCCAAAATTTTTACCTGACAGGTTGGTGTGCTGACAAGTGGCATACCAAATAGAAGTAGGAGGAATCACTATGGAATTGAAAGCAGCTCAGAAAAATGTATGCCCAACTTTTCCCATTCAGGTTGGTGTGTTTACATTGTTAGATTTTGGTCATACCAAAGTCGAGGTTGCAGCCTTGGAAGATGTGAAATTAGTTGACATTGAATTCAAAAGACATGATCCTCACAAGGTGGTAGAGAATCATTTGGCTCAATTCAACATGAAAATATACATCCACGAAGAGTCTCCTTATGATGAGGTTTTCAGAGGAGCTAGATCTTATGAAGAAGTTCAAAATAGATTCCATACTCTGCCTCCTGACCAATAGGTTGGTTTCCTCATCTTCCAAAAGCATAGACGAAACAACTTGCCTAAGATTATACAAGGATATTCAAGGCCCATTCCATCTTCACAAGAAGCTAAACCCACTGAATTTCAACCAAGTTGCTCCATTAAGAACAAAACTGAACAAGTATTGAAGAATTCGGACAGATTATTTAAAAAGATAAAAACATCACTGCTAGGTCTAAATGATCAACAGATATTATCCCACTTTGAATATTTCATGAAGCATGGACAATTTTTTCCCCCTTCAATGCCAGTTACTTTTGTTGTCATCTCAATCACAACAGGTCCAGAAAGCTCCACTGCAATTATCTCTCCTATTCCCTCATTAACTCCTTTAGTAACCAATTTTGAAACTCCTAGTTCAGAGGTCGTTCACATAGATGAACATACTCCTATCTTGCCTGAAGAAATTCCTCCCTCAAGTTTCTTTTTCAACAAGAAAAGGAAATATATTGTAAAGAAAAAATATCAGCAAAAAGATGGAGTAGTTACTAAAAGGAAGAAAATAGTGTATGATGGAAAAGGCCAAAATGATCTTGAGTTTGTCAAGGAGGTTGTAGATTCACTAGGGGCCTTCACCACTACCAACCAATGTGTTAGCACTAGGAGTCACCTTTAGATTGAATGGAAGGAAAGCCCAGTACCCATCAAGTTATAAGTGAATGTAAGGGTGTTTAAAGGGTCAAATGGAAAAGGACTCAAATGATAATGTTCTAACTTAGATGGCTAGCATACACCTGCAATTAAGATCTTGGCTAACTTCAATTAGTAGTTTGGGAGTAAGTATGAATAGAGGGAAGACTTGAATGAGAGAAGTGTAGGGGTTGTTGTAAACATCAGGTCCACAAAAGCCTAAGGAGGAAAGTTTCCTAACACAAGATCTTCTTGAAATGAGAAACTAAGGAAGCTAAATAAACATCATGATAACATAATGATCAAACATCCATCATAACATCACCACAATCATTCATGTGAATCATTCAAAGCATGAACATTTAGCATCAAAAGCAAATAAGATGAAAGAGAAGTTGATTTCTATTAGTCAAAAAGTCTTAAGTCCAGTACATCACTAGATCACAGTTACTTCATCAAAATATTACAGTATAAGGGAGCCTTGCTCCACCATCTGAACCTACTAAAGCAAATGATATATCTATTTATAACTAAAAGGGAGGCAACAGCTGGAGGTATGAGCTGGCCTCCTTCCCTTGAAAAACTCTAAACATTTATTTGATCTAACAACCTATCTATCCACCTATGCTATAAAATAGGAAAATGTTGGTGATTAATCCAACCGAACCTCAAACTGATTTGATTCCCCTTTGCTAGGCACCTCCTTGTTTTCCATGTGTCTTTCAAAGCATGTGGTTGTCTTCTTGATGCAAGGTGTTGTTTCTAAAACTTTCTCCATCTTCCATTTATCCAAAAGGTGTTAGCTTGGTCCTCCTAGATCCCTGGTGTTTGTTGGCAGCTTCCTTGGGTAGCAAATTTGGGTAGCGCACTACAAAAAGAAAAGGTAGCGCTTGTAGGTAGCGCCATTGTGCTGCATATGTGTGCTAGCCTTTGCCTTCTGTGCAAAATTAGGTAGTTCCTGTAGGTAGCACCCCTGTGTTGCGCCTGTGTGCCAACTTTTTCCCTCTATGAAATATTAGGTAGCGACACTTATGTTGTGCCTGTGTGTCAAATCTGTTCTCTGCGCAATATTAGGTAGCGCCACTTACGTTGCATCTATGTGCAAGTTTGGGTAGAATTACCAAAAATACAGCGCCTTCAATCTTGAATGTGTGTAGAGCAATTTGTATTCTTTCATGATGACAAAACATATTTTAATTAAGTGCCTTGACTGTACAATAGGTAGTGCCTTTTACCATTGGGGAAACTAGCACTTAGAAAAAAAACCAAAACCTGGATAGTTAAACGCTTAGCAGCCTGTATAGATGGCAGAGTTGATATTTTCATAACAGTTAATTCTCCCAAAAAGGGACCATCCTCAAAAACGGGGCTTACCTTTACCAACTATTTTGTCATTTTGACACTTAACCTCACACTCTTTCTAGTAGAAAGAGGATCTTCAATTGACATAGCAGACTTCTTCTTCTTAGCATTGACAGGGTTCTTCAATGTAGCTATGCTCTCCTTAGCTATTGGTTTGTCATCCTCAATGGCAGCTTCAACCAACACATGTAAATTTCTTTGGGCTACCTCATCTTGAAAGTGCTTCAGCTATGCCTTTAGCTTCCTGTTCTGAGACTGAAAGCCTCTATTCTGTCTGTAAAGATTATTTCGTTGTCTATGAAGGGGTTGGGCTCTTCTTGTTGCAAACCTTTCCAAGTCACGGGTGTGACTGTAGCCATCCATGAGCTCTTTCATCTAAGCCAAGTGGACATTATCTTCTGCTTTAAGACGATCTATTTCTTTTCTTTCATCTCTAAGTTGCTTGATAAGTCTTTTGTAGGTCTGATTGTCAGGAGGAACAGTGGCATGCACAGTCTCAATAGGATTTTTCTCAGACTCCCCTTCCTCCTGCATGGGAAGTGTCTTGTGTACCTCATGAGGTTCCTTGATGGATTTAATTTTATTCTTCTTCCTCTGCACATGGGTTTCTTAATTTCTTACCACATGCTCCTCAAACTCTTTCACAGAGGTTTCATATTTTATCTCCAAAGGTCTTTTAATACCTTTACCTTTACCTTTACCTTTCTGTACAGGGGTTTCTTGTTTTTCTTCCACGGGCTTTTCAATGTCTTTACCCTTCTTCTTTTGAATAGGGGTTTCTGGTAAAGACTGCTCTTTGAAAACCTCCTTAGGAATTGATGACCTTGTGAAAGGTCTTTTACCCTTGATTTCGATGGCTGGAGGAGAAGAGGGAAAGAGAAGCTTCTTCCCTCTCTTAGATTTAGCTTTGGTAGAAGAAGGCACCTCTTCTAACCTTGGTGGAGGAGGTGGTGAAAAATATTTGTGTTGAGAAGGACAAACTTCCTCCTCAACTTATGTGACCTACTTGTTGATCTCTGCAACTTGAACAGGGGCTCTGCCCTTTCTCTTCCTACCGGTCCCTGCTTTAGTAGAACTAGTGGGTGACAAAGGACTTGCCTTCTGTGATTGAGGAGTTGATACCAGATCCAACTTGAAATGAGAAGCAACAACAAAATTCTCCCATGAAATCTCTTTCTTACCCAATTCCTCAGAGACTAGCATTCTGATTAATCCAGAGTGGAAAAGGCTAGAATCCACATCCTTAGATTTGGCTTTTATCCTGTCTGACATCTTACCTATACTTCTTAACAAGTAATAGGGAATATTCATCTCAACCTTTCCAGTAAAATGTAGTAACAGCCTTATGTGGTATTGGTCCAATGTGTTAAATCTCCCTTCACAAGTAAAATATCTTTGTATGATCTTCAATAATCTGTCAAATTGTTCAATCAATTGACTCCTTGGCATACTCTTAGACAAATCGTTGGCTTGATATTCAGGTTTAAAGAGATATTTTTCATAGGCTCAACTTAAAGCCATGGCTTTGAACCACTTTTCACCTGTAATGGGGATCCCTATTGCAACTGAGATAGAGGCTTCAGTCACCTCAAACTCCAAATCCCCAACCTTGGTTTTCCTACCATCAAAATCTAATGCAAACTATCTTGCTACCTCTGGATGACCTCTTTGCATGTTCTGATAGAAAGAGAGGCACCCTACTCTTTGAAAGGCCTCTCTTGCCATGCGCTCTGTATCAAAAAGATGCATGTCCATCGGTTCTGTCCTAACCACTTTTCCACCTTTGTGTGTCTTCCTCAATTGAGGATTCTCTGTGGCTCAGAATGAGGGCTTTTAAAAGGCTTAAGGGATGGTAATGACCAGGAAAGCTTTAAAACATGCTTCAAATGTACAAGGTTGACCCCTTTTTAAATAGATTGGTAATTAGTAGGGCAAGCTTGACTTTGGGAATTACACCCCTAGGCTTATACATGTATTCGAGATTGTTGATAGTGAGGGGGGTAATCTGAAATTGGTTCTCTGCAATTGAGTAACAACGCTAGTCTCCAAGATGAAAAGGAAACAAGGAAGGCAAAGAGGGTTTAGGCAGCGCCTCTAGGTAGTGCAACACATACCTAGAGGATAAGCTATTTATAGGCTTGTGATTTCAATGCTTAAGGCAGGCAGCAGTAATTAGACTTAGACACAAGCATGAAGATACAGGTCTGNAAAAAAAAAAAAAAAAGACAAGTCCCTTACGACTGTGAAAACTTGGAAAGCCAAAACCCGAGCGCAAATTTCTTGTGAAAATTAATATGCAGAGGGGGGGAACATGGGATACCTATGGAACAGACACCTGTTGGAATCTTCAACGAAATCTTAGGATGATATTGTGAAGACTTCGGCCCTCGAACCCACTTCAGTCTCAAACTTTGTTGCCTTGTTGTCACCTAATCAGAACTCGTGAATTTGCACAGTGCATCACTGTTGAGCCTTTCAAAATTATAAATCGTTACCAAGGCTCGTAAATGCAAGATATGGAAAGCATCTTTAACTAACCACTGGAATTGAAAACAAGGGACATGACATCAGTCATGGAAATCATGACTTGAGGTGGAAGTATGATGAACTGGATAGGTGCTACGAAACTGCTTGATGAGTAGGCAGTGTTTCCAATTCAAAAAATGATTAGATAGGTAAGCAAGGAGAATGAGGCATGCCTACGATGTAATGAGTGAGGAGAAATGTGTGTCACATCAGTCAAATCATGGGAGGGATCGACCTAGGGACAAGTCATGAAGGGGACCAAAAATAAGTCATGAGCTAAAAAGGTTCAAGGATCAAAAATCAATTTGAGGATCAAACTAGATCTAAAGCTCAAAACTTTAATCATCTAAGGGGTCCTACCAAAAATAAACTAATAAAGGGATGAAACTTTAAAAGAAAATTAAAATCTAAGGCTTAAAAAAGGAGTGAAAACAAACTAAAATACCCAAGGCAATTTAGTGTGATAACATTGGCTCCATAGGGGATGGCATGCCCCCTACGGGCTGCCAAGAATGAGTAGATACAATGCCTTATCATAGGGCTATGGGGTCAGTTATTGAAACAAAAATAAAGAGAATGATATTTACAATGACATGAAGAGCCGCTGAAGGCTTAAGCAAAGTACTTTTTCAAGAAATGCCCATTGACAGGGCCACCAAAAACCTCTTCATTCTCCATATTCTGCAACTTGAAAGTGTTATTAGAGAATACGTCGGAGATTTTGAAAGGACCAATCCATAAAGCATCAAATTTACCGTGATTTCCTTTATCTTGCTTCAGTGCATCCAACTTGAGCACCATATCGTCCAATTGAAAATCCTCCTTGTTCACCTTTTTGTCAAACACCTGCTTGATCTTCATTTGATGGTCATATGCTTTGTCTACAAGCTACTCTCGGGTCTGCTACACTTCAACCAATTGTTGAATCCTTCTGATCATATGATCAGGTTCCCCTTGATAATATTGGAAGAATTTTTCCACAAGTAAGGCAAGATGAGAAGGAAAAACTGCCTCAACTCCGTACACCAGCTGGAAAGGGGAAAGTCCCAAGGACCTTTTCACTGTCACTCTGTCAGCCCATAGAGAAAATTTGAGTTTCGAATCCCATGCCTTTTTGTTATCCTCTAACATCTTTTTAATGATCTTTATAATGCTTTTGTTCGAGGATTCTGCAAGCCTGTTTCCCTGAGGATAGTAAGCGGTGGAATGAATTAAAGTGATCCCAAACTGTTCACAGAACTTAATCAACGGTTCATCCTTGAATGATGCAGCATTATCAGTGACGATTTTGTCAGGACACCCAAACCTTGCTATGATGTCTTCTAGGAAACCAATGATCACTTTGTGTGAAGCATTCCTTGTGCGAATAACTTCAATCCATTTGGTAAAGTAATCTGTAGCAGTCAAGATCCATCTATGTTGACCACTGGAAGCGGGATGGATTTCCTCGATAAAATCTAGGCCCCACTGCTGGAAGGGTCCTAAGGCTGCCACAGGCTTCAATGGCAAATACTTAAGTTGCTTCTTTCTGGAGAAATTCTGACACTTAGCATAGGCTTTGATCTTAGCACAAACACCAGTGAACAAATTGGGCTAGAATTACCCAGCCCTAAGGATCTTGTATGTCGTGGTCCTCCAATAATGATGCCCCCCACATAAACTGTCATGGAAATCAGACATAATCTTTTGGGCTTCTTGGGGGTTTAGGCATCTCAAAATCACTCCTAATGGATCCTTCCACTACAAAATTTGATCAACAAGGCAGTAATTTATTGATTTGAGTTTTAAGGCCCTCACCTTGTTATTTTCCATACCACTTGGAGGCTATAAATTTTGCAGAAAAAAAAAATAATGTCCTTGTACCAGATGCAATTTTCCAAGGTAGAAATGACTTGAGGACCTTTATCAGTTATCTCAGCCTGCTGATTTTATGAACATGAGTGAATGAAGTTCACCACCAATGCTGAGCAATTTGATTCAGCCAAGAGCTTGGCTAAACCCTGGCCTTTAACCAATTTTGTGGGCCTAATCTCCATATCAAATTCGATTAATTTAGCAATCCACTTGCTCCTTTTTCTGTCTATATCAGGTTGAATAAGAATTTCTCTTACAGCAGTTGATGGGACATAAGCAATAACTCTTGAATGCAGGACATAAACTCTGAAGGACTTAAGAGCTTTAACCAATTCATAGGCTTTCTTGTCCATGATGTCATATTTTAGTTCAGCATCTCTCAATGCCCTGTTGAAAAAGGCAATAAGCTGCTCTAAGCCTTCAGCATTCTTTTGCAATAGGATTGTTGCTACTGTATCAAAAGAGGCAAAAGAAAAAATAAGAAAATCCTTGGAGTAGTCGGGGCTGACAAGAACTGGGGCTTCAGTCAAGGCTTTCTTTATTTGATAAAAATAATTGAGGGCCTCAGTAGTCCATTTGATTTCACTATCCTTCCTCAGCATGGTTGTGATATACTTAACTAACTCAGCAAAATTTGACACAAATCTTCCCAAAAAATTGATTTTTCCCAGAAAATAGTGTACCTCTTTTTTAGATCTAGGAAGTGACAAAGTTTGTATTGCCCCAACCCTGCTAGAATCAATCCTTACCCCTTCAGCTGACACAATATGCCCCAATAATTTTCCCTCTTTCATGGAAAACAATGATTTTTTCGGATTCAAAGAGAGGTCAAATTTTATGCATTTCAAGCAAACCTTTCTTAAATGATCACAGTGTTCTTTATCAAACTGAGAATACATTTTTATGTCATCCAAATAGATAACAACAAACTTATCCTTTTCTCCAATAAATGTTATGTCCATAGCTCGCTGAAAAGTTGCCCATGCGTTCATCAAACCAAAGGGAATCTTGGTGTACATAAATGTACCCCAAGGAGTGGTAAAGGTCGTCTTCTCCCTGTGTTCTGGCAAACCAGAGACATGATTGTATCCAGAAAATCCATCAAAAATAGACATCATGGCTTCTCCTGTCACCTTCTATAATATGTGCTCCATCTTGGGTAAAGGGTAATTATCCTTCTTTGAGCTTATGTTCAGATTTCGGAAATCAACACAAAGTCTGATTTCTCCATTCTTTTTTCTTACTGGGACCAAATTGGCTACCCATTTAGAATACCTCAAAGGAATGATAATTTTTGCATCTAAAAGCTTCTTGACTTCTTTCTCCATGACAGGCAGCAACATAGGATTGATTTGCCTCAACTTTTTCCTGAAGGGTTTGGTGTTTTCTTTTAATGGGATCTTGTGCTCTATTATGCTTGTGTCATAAGTTCTGATATCTTCATAAGTCCAAGCGAATACATCAGCAAGTTATTTCAACAACTTAGTATATTCTTCCCTCTGCTCTTATGATAGGTTGTTTGACAGTTTGACGTATTTTGGATCCTTTTCAGTGCCCACATTGCACTCAGTTATATCTGCATCATCAGTGGATACCTTCCCTTTCAATGCCACTTCTGTTACTGGATAAATCAGTAGGTGCAGACACTAACAGATCTCCCTAGATCCACCTGGATCTAGAACAAAACAAGACGGGACATGACTCTTTTTCTAAGTTGTGGTCATTGAATCTACTACTGAGAAGGAATGAGTGACATACCTTTTATATCGCTTCCTTAGGTCTCTGTTGTTCCTGCTTCGCTCTGGTGCTCTTGTGAAATCAGGTCCAAGACAACACAAACCAACCAAAGCAAAGATAGCAAAGTACATTCAATGTCAACCTATGCATATGATCAAGGAGTTATGCAATAAAATAAGAGTGATTTTATGGGAAAGGGACATGTCGATGTATTATATTAAATGAAAGTAGAAGATACAACCAGATCGCCTTGATGTCGCAAGCTTCCTTTCAGTGACCCTTGGTTCCAACA
>ML796748.1:117771-161429 GCA_009831015.1 Picea engelmannii
AGAAGGAGAGATGGTTAAATGGATGAGGATGATCCCACCAAATTTGAGAAGTCAGTAGGATGCCAACCATGCGAATGCCAACTCATTTTCTAGAAGATTCCCTTCTAGAACCTCTGTGACCTCTTCTCTTTTCCAAGATTAAAAATAGGTTCGCACCCTACCTATAGAGAATATTGGGAACAGTTCTCACCCAAAGTATGGGTTGCCTACGAGAATAAAGGATTTTCGCACCCTATAACATAGGCAGCCTAGGAACTCATCTTAAAAATGTGTTTTTTGGAAGAAGACAACAATCACTTTTCTCAAGCAAAAAGTCCTTGTGGGAGCTTGAATACATCACTTGTAGAGACATCACCAGAGTGACCAAAATAATGTGTAACAACATCATTCCCATCAAATAATCTTTCCAAAGGAATCAGTCCCTTTGGTATATGATTACTAGGTAGCTGCACAATATGATGATTAGCAATTTTATTGAGGAAAACATCAGCATGAGGATTGAATTTTGAATCATGATCCTGATCAATGTGTAATGCAAAAAATTCATCAACAGTCTCAAGAAAAATTTTAAGTTCTAAATCATCTTCGAACACCTTCCAATATTTTACATTGTCCGGTATAGAAGGCCTGTATTTGACTTCTACATCATACTTGATTTTTGGTGGTATAGGAATTCTGAAGTTTCTTGTTGATACAACCAAAGAATCGGCCATGGTATTATCTTCTCTAGGAATGCATGATATATTAAAAGTAGAGAAAAAACTATCCACCAAATCCCACACTTCATTTCTATAAGATCTAATCATAGGATGCTTTGTTTGATAAAGATTTTTAATCTGATGGACTATCAATTCAACATCCCCAAATACTGATAGTTCAACTATCCCCATGTATTTAGCTGCCCTCAAACCCAAGACAATAGCCTCATACTCTGCCACATTATTAGTAGTCTCAAATTCTAGTTTATATGACAAAGATATAGTTTCTTGAGTTGGTGAGACAAAGATCACCCCAGCACCAGCAACTTCCTTGGAAGAGGCTCCATCAAAGAAAATCTTCTAGACAAAAGTGGTTAGAAGAGGCTCTTTAGAAAAGTTGATGGAATTTTTTCTGATTTCTAAAGGGGCTTCAGGAGCATCAGTGAGATGCAACATACTAGATCCCAGATCTGTATCAAAAGCAAAAATAGGGTGATTGGTGGGATTTGCTTCATCACTAATGATGTAAGCTAATTGAGCTTCCATGTAAAGTCTTCTACTCTCTCCCCCAAAAATAGGAATAGTAGCATAAGAGAGATCCATCTACAAAGTTCCCCCAAGTCTTTTAATCCAGGATCTTGACAAGAGCATGCCAAACTTGGGGGGAACATCAGCAACAATGATATCCATAAGTATACTCTTCATGGGCAGCTGAAATGAGGTCACCACCATATCCTTAATGACTCCAAGACACTTGAATTTTCTGGAGTCAAAAGAATATAAGTCATGATAGGACTTTGTGACTTCTAACCCAAGTTCATCTATAACATATTTTGGCATAAGATTGTGGGATGCCCCTAAATCCATGAGACAATTGTGTAGCACCTTATCATGTATATTCAGTGAGGTGTAGAAAGGTGGGGATGAGTCATATTTGTCTTCTATCAAAGGACCGAAAATCATTGTTGGTTTTTCATCTTGCAGATTTATTGAATCAATGGCATTTGAAGATGATTCAGGTTGTAGTATCTTGGATAGGTATTTTTTAAATTCTTCATTTTTTATCAACTCCAAAAAAGGTATAGGGATCTTTATTTTATGGATCTCATTTTCAAAACTGAAAGAAGAAAAAGGTTGTAGTATCTCTTTAGTTTTAGGAAAAGGATTTCTCATCACAACTTGTGGGTTTTGAGAGTCTTTCCTTGTTGTTCACTGTCACAGCCTTGGCAGAATCTTCTTTTTGAACAGGTTGATTAGGGCATCATTTTTTTCTTCATTCTTCTTAGATCTCAGATTATATCTACTAGCATTTTACTTTGCTTTCTCTCCCTTAACTCATTAATTTTAATTTCCATTAAAGATTGCTCATAAGAGGATTGAGTCAAGTCTGGGGATGGGGATGTATCACCTAAGCAGTGAATCTCAGGATTATCTTCTACCTCCTCTTCTTCTTCATCAACCACTAAATTATTTTTCAAAGGAGCTTGTATCCTCTTATCATCTCTCTCTCTGTTTCTAGGATCTCTAGGAAAGATTTGGGGAGCATTATTTGGTCTTCTGTAGTTACCTCTGTTATCATTGTTTTGAGCATTTCTATATGTCTGTTTCCCTTCTGATTTTAATTTTTCAATTTCAGTGGAAAGAGATTTTACTAATTTGGTCAGCTCATCTACTTGAGACTGGACAACAGAGGAATCAAAATTTAAAGCTTCAGCTCTGTTTTTTCTCCTATCCCTATCAAATTTCCCCCTGAGCTTATCTGACGCCATTATGTTCGATTCTACCTCTAAGGTAGCATATTTCATATGAACCAAGGAAGGTGACCTTCTTTCTCTCAAAAGGAGGTAGAATTCAGAATCAAATGCAATGGCATAAATGATTTTTGCCATGGTTTCAGTGGGTTTGATCTCATCAAGGATCTTCTTGTACATTTTGTTAAATCTTTTAGAAAAGTCAGAGACAGACTCTCCTTCTTTCCTTTTCAAAGATCCAAATTCGGTGATGTAGTACAGAAAATCCTTTTTGTCACCCCAATGCCTCAAGAAGGCTTCATCCAATGCCTCAATACCAGTAATGGATCCAGGGGCCAGACCCCTAAACCACTTCCTAGCCTCACCAAAAAGGATTTGGACGAAAACCCGCATCCAAACATCTTCATTTTCAATATTTTGGTTATTTGCATACCTGTAGAAAGCAGCAAGATGTTCCTCAGCTGTTACATATTCTTCTCCCATGAACTTAGGCATGTATTTCAAATAATCTCCAGGAGGGAGAGCATTCATTGGTCGAGGTAAGACTAGAGGATCATATCTTGCAGCCACTATGGCATCCATCCTATTTGCAGGGGGGTTAACAACTGTCGTTTGATTTTGGATCCTAGGTGAACAAGGAGGAGAAGGAGACTTGGTTGTGTGCAGATTAGGAGAAGAAAGAATGGATGAAGGGGGAGTTTCAGTCTTCACAACAGCAAGTTGAGTCTTGGAAGAGGATGGTAAGGTCTGAGAGGGAGATGAAGTTCCTACTTCTTTGGAAGCAAAAGTTTTAACAGAAAGAGGTGTAGCAAAACCTAAAGTAGGGAAATCTTCAAAACTATCAAGACTGAAACACTTCTCAATATCAGGGGAAGAGAATATATCAATGTTTTATTCTTTCAATTCAGTTTCAAAGGAAGAGTATTCAACAGGAAACTCTTCAAAATCAAGTTTTTTAGATACTTCAGCAGAAGATAAAGGAATCTTACTTGATAAAACAGCTGGAGTATCAAGAGTGGAATCAGACAACTGACCAGAAGCACTTGTAGTAGCAGCAGAAAAACTTTTTTGAGAAGCTTTTCCCTTCTTGATTATCTTATCTTGGTCAGCCTCAGGTGGAACCAAAGGTAGTTGTGGATTTGATATCGTATGTCTGCCTTTAGGTGCCAGAGCTGAAACAATGGAGTCACCAGGTGCAGGCTGCAATCTTCAAAATATTGAGTTCTAATGCACCTTTAGAACTAGAATACTGTGTCATTTTAATCCCAGGGAAAAGTCTTCAAATCGTTCCCCGGCAATGGTGCCAAGAATGTTAGCACTAGGATTCACCTTCAGATTGCATGGAAGGCAAGCCCAGTACCCATCAAGTTATAAGTGAATGTAAGGGTGTTTAAAGGGTCAAATGGAAAAGAACTCAAATTATAATGTTCTAACTCAGATAACAGGTCTAGCATGCACCAGCAATTAAGGTCTTCGCTAACTTCAATCAGTATTTTGGGAGTAAGTATGAATAGAGGGAAGACTTGAATGACAGAAGTGTAGGGGTTGTTGTAAACATCAGGTCCACAAAAGCCTAAGGAGGAAAGTCTCTTAACACAAGATCTTCTTGAACTAAGAAACTAAGGAAGCTAAATAAACATCATGATAACATAATGATCAAACATCCATCATAACATCACCACAATCATTCATGTGAATCATTCAAAGCATGAAACTTTAGCATCAGAAGCAAATACGATGAAAGAGAAGATGATTTCTATTAGTCAAAAAGTCTAAAGTCCAGTACATCATTAGATCACAGTTACTTCATCAAAATATTACAGTGTAAGGGAGCCTTGCTCAACCATCCGAACCTACTAAAGAAGATGATCTATCTATTTATAACAAAAAGGGAGGCAACAGCTAGAGGTACGAGTTGGCCTCCTTCCCTTGAAAAAATCTAAACATGTATTTGATCTAACAACCTATCTATCCACCTATGCTATAAAATAGGAAAATGTTGGTGACTAATCCAACCGAAATTCAAACTGATTTGATTCCTCTTCGTTGGGCAGCTCCTTGTTTGCCATGTGCCTTTCAAAGCATGTGGTTTTCTTCTTGATGCCAGGTGTTGTTTCTACAACTTTTTCCATCTTCCATTTATCCAAAAGGTGTTAGCTTGGTCCTCCTAGATCCCTGGTGTTTGTTGGCAGCTTCCTTGGGTAGCAAATCTGGGTAGCGCACTACGAGGAGAAAAGGTAGCACCATTGTGTTTCATATGTGTGCTAGACTTTGCCTTCTGTGAAAAATTAGGTAGTGCCTGTAGGTAGCACCCATGTGTTGCGTCTGTGTGCCAAATTTTTCCCTCTGTGAAATATTAGGTAGCGCCACTTACGTTGTGTATGTGTGTCAAATCTGTTCTCTACGCAATATTAGGTAGTGTCATTAGGTAGCGCCACTTACGTTGCGTCTATGTGCAAGTTTGGGTAGCATTACCAAAAAATGTAGCGCCTTCAATCTTGAATGTGTGTAGAGCAATTTGTAGTCTTTCATGATGACAAAACCTATTTTAATTAAGTGCCTTGACTGTACAATAGGTAGTGCCTTTTACCACTGGGGAAACTAGCACTTAGCAAAAAACCCAAAACCTAGATAGTTAAATGCTTAGCAGCCTGTATAGATGGTAGAGATGATATTTGCATAACAGTTAATTCTCCCAAAAAGGGACCATCCTAAAAAATGGGGCTTACCTTTACCAGCTATTTTTTCATTTTGACACTTAACCTCACACTCTTTCTAGTAGAAAGAGGATCTTCAATTGACATAGAAAACTTCTTCTTCTTAGCATTGACAAGCTTCTTCAGTGTAGTTGTGCTCTCCTTAGTTGTTGGCTTGTCATCCTCAATGGCAACTTCAACCAACACCTGTAAATTTCTTTGGGCTACCTCATCTTGAAAGTGCTTCAGCTTTGCCTTTAGCTTCCTGTTCTAAGACTAAAAGCTTGTGTTCTGTCTGTAAAGATTCTTTAGCTATCTATGAAGGGGTTGGGCTCTTCTTGTTGCAAACCTTTCCAAGTCACGGGTGTGACTATAGCCATCCATGAGCTATTTCATCTGAGCCAAGTGGACCTTGTCTTCTGCTTTAATACGAGCTATTTCTTTTCTTGCATCTCTAAGATGCTTGATAAGTCTTTTGTAGGTCTGACTGTCAGGAGGAACAGTGGCATGCACAGTCTCAATAGGATTTTTCTCAGACTCCTCTTCCTCCTGCATGGGAAGTGTCTTGTCTACCTCATTAGGTTCCTTGATGGCTTTACTTTTATTCTTCTGCCTCTACACAGGGGTTTCTTCATTTCTTATCATAGGCTCCTCAAAGTCTTTCACAGAGGTTTCATCTTTTCTCTCCAAAGGTATTTTAATACCTTTACCTTTACCTTTTTGTACAAGGGCTTCTTGTTTTTCTTCCACAGGTTTTTCAATGTCTTTACCCTTCTTCTTTTGAACAGGGGTTTCTGGTAAAGACTGCTCTTTGAAAACCTCCTTAGGGATTGATGACCTTGTGAAAGGTCTCTTACCCTTGATTTCGACTGTTGTAGGAGAAGAGGGAAAGAGAAGCTTCTTCCCTCTCTTGGATGTAACTTTGGTAGAATAAGGCACCTCTTCTAACCCTGGTGGAGGAGGTGGGGAAAAATATGTGTGTGGAGAAGGACAAACTTCCTCCTCACCTTCTGTGACCTGCTTGTTGATCTTTGCAACTTGAACATGGGCTCTACCCTTTCTCTTCCTACTGGTCCCTACTTTAGTAGAACTGGTGGGTGACAAAGGACTTGCCTTCTATGATGGAGGAGTTGATACCAGATCCAACTTGAAATGAGAAGCAACAGCAAAATGCTCCCATGAAATCTCTTTCTTACCCAATTCCTCAGAGACTAGCATTCTGATTAATCCAGAGTGGAAAAGACTAGAATCCACATCCTTATATTTGGCTTGTGTCATGTCTGACATCTTACCTATACTTCTTAACAAGTAATAGGGAATATTCATCTCAACCTTACCAGTAAAATGTAGCAACAGCCTTATGTGGTACTGGTACAATGTGTTAAATCTCCCTTTACAAGTAAAATATCTATGTATGATCTTCAATAATCTGTCAAATTGTTCAATCAATTGACTCCTTGGCATACTCTTAGACAAATTGTTTGCTTGATATTCAGGTTTAAAGAGATCTTTTGCATAGGTTGAACTCAAAGCCATGGCTTTGAACCACTTTTCACCTGTAATGGGGATCCCTGTTGTAGCTGAGATAGAGGCTTCAGTCACCTCAAACTCCAAATACCCAACCTTAGTTTTCCTACCATCAAAATGTAATGCAAATTGTCTTGCTACCTCTAGATGACCTCTTTGCATGTTCTGACAGAAAGAGAGGCACCCTACTCTTTGAAAGGCCTCTCTTGCCATGGGATCTGTATCAAAAAGATACATGTCCATCGGTTTTGTCCTAACCACTTTGCCACCTTTGTGTGTCTTCCTCTATTGAGGAGTCTCCATGGCTCAAAATGAGGGATTTTAAAAGGCTTAAGGGATTGTAATGACCAGGAAAGCTTTAAAACATGCTTCAAATGTACAAGGCTGGCCCCTTTTTAAACAGACTGGTAATTAGTAGGCCAAGCTTGACTTTGGGAATTACACCCCTAGGCTTATACAGGTATTCGAGATTGTGGACAGTGAGGGGGGTAATATGAAATTGGTTCTCTGCAATTGAGTAACAACGCTAGGCTCCAAGATGAAAAGAAAACAAGGAAGGCAGAGAGGGTTTAGGCAGGGCCTCTGGGTAGTGCAAAGCATATGCAGAGGATAAGTTATTTACAGGCTTGCGATTTCAATGGCTAAAGCAGGCAGAAGTAATCAGACTTAGACGCAGGCATGAATATATAGGTCTGAAAAAGAAAAGAAGACAAGGCTAACATGCAAAGACAAGTCTTCGCAATCTCATGTCTTCAACGAAATCTTAGGATGAGATTGTGAAGACTTCTACCCTCGAACCCACTTTAGTCTCGAACTTGGTTGCCTTGTTGTCACCTGATCAGAACTCGTGAATTTGCACAGCGCATCACTATTGAGCCTTTCAAAATTATAAACCATTACCAGGGCTCCTAAATGCAAGATATGGAAAGGATATTTAACTAACTATTAGCACTGAAAACAAGGGACATGACATTAGTCGTGGCAATCATGACTTGAGATGGAAGTATGATGAACTGGATAGGCACTACGGAACTGCCTGATGATTAGGCAACGTTTCCAATTCAAAAAATGATTAGATAGGTAAGCAAGGAGAATGAGGCATGCCTACGATGTAATGAGTGAGGAGAAAGGTGTGTCACATCAGTCAAATCATGGGAGGGATCGACCTAGGGACAAGTCATGAAGGGGACCAAAAATAAGTCATGAGCTAAAAAGGTTCAAGGATCAAAAATCAATTTGACGATCAAACTAGAGATAAATCTCAAAACTTTAATCATTTAAGGGGTCCTACCAAAAATAAACTAATAAATGGATGGAACTTTAAAAGAAAATTAAAATCTAAGGCTTAAAAAAGGAGTGAAAACAAACTAAAAGACCCAAGGAAATTTAGTGTGATAACACAATGGTCAGTGGATAATGTGACAAAGCAACTGCAACAAAAATATCTCTTGGTGGAACAATTGCAGAATGAAATGCAAAGCACATAATGGGTTGTCAGGAGAAGAATGAATCAAGACATAGAGAAAATCAGGTTAAATTATCAGCAGCAGATGAAGCAGTTACAAGAGAAACTCGAGTTGATTTACCAAAATTCACAGACCAGTAAAGCCATTATTACTCAACGGGACAGTTTGTTAGAACAGTTGCAGGCCAATTTAGTCCTAATGTAGAACACAACAATAAAGATCATCGATTTCAAAGCTCAAGCATCTGAAATCAATGAGAAGCTAGAAGTTGTACAACAGGATCTATATCAAAAGCTAGATACTATTCAGAAATACTATCAGGCAATAAATAATTCTCTGAAAAGTATTTATGTGAAAGAAAAGGATGCCAGTGTGGCTAGATCCAAGTTTCAAGAGTTCATTATATGGAGGAAGAAAGCCAGTATCCCTCGTCTCGCCCCTTTTTCACAATATGAACAAGTGAAGGGTGAAATGGCCTTGAAAGTTTGGGAGACGAACCTAGAAGAAAGTAAGAAGCTTGCCAGAGAGGCAAAGGAGACTTGTCTGAATACCTTGTCTTATGTAGAAACAAAATTGGTTGAATTTGAAGGAAATGATATCTCACGGGCACTTGGGCAAATCGAAATAGAAATGAATAAGGAAAACTCCATAAAAAATAAGGAAAATATTCAATTTGTCATCCAATAGATGAATCAGATTGATTTTCTCAAGATTAATGAGTTTTTGGTGAATCCTAATTTATAGTATCAAATTACAGCCCAGGCAGTAAAGAAGATCCAGGAGAAGCTACCACTAGTACACAAGAAGGTATTTGCCTTCAAATTGATCGAGAACATTGAACCTTTGAGATTTGTGATAGACTTGATGGATATGTGTACCCAGTTCAATGAACGGAGGAAAGCAAGTGCGTCTGGGAGAAAATGAAGGAGCATATTAAGCACGAGCACATCAAACCATAACTCAACAATATCTGTGTTCTGTTTTTCCATTCATATTGTATTCTATATTTAGAACAGATATTGTGGAAAGTCTAACTAATTTAAGTTGAGACAATTTTTGTATAAATAGATAGATCTTAGATCTATTCCAGGCTGCTTCTGGCCTAATGTAAAAGAGAGGACTTATTGAATATTAATACAAGAGAAGACAGAGATTCTAGGTCTTGTTTCATTTGAGTTATGTGTTTTCCCTGTGTTTCCATCTCTTATTAATTTCCTTCTGTATTTCTTGAAGAGTGAATGATTACAATTTAGTAATACATCTCCTATGATATTAATACATCAGAAGTCCATTCAGTTACATTTTTTCCTCGATTCTTACTATGAGTAAAAACAAGACATGTACTTGATCACTACAAAGTAATACGATCACAATGATAGAGTTGGAGAGCACTGCAACTAGGTTTAGGGTTTAGGGTTCTGCAGCCGCACTGCGCCGCATTGCCACAACACTCGCCCCGCTGGGGCTCATGTCTCAGAAGGAAGGAGGGTTGAATGGCGCCTCTTACATCCAGGCCACGGCGAATGGAAGCTCTGGAGAAGGTTTAAAACGACCGTCCTTTGAACCCCCACAAGATCTGCGCTCAAAACTTCTGGTGGAAGGAACCTTCAAGGATCGGGAGATGGATATTGATCCAGAGAACGTGACTATCCCGGCTACAGCGTCCACTCCATGGATGCCAGGAAAATCCATACCACAAGTGCCACAGGCCCCGAAATACATCATTAGCTCACCACGCATAGAAGAACAAAAGCAATATATGAGAGACTATGCCCTAGTAGGAAAATTCCTAGGGCTTTGGCCTTCAGAGTGTGATCTGATCAAATGGATACAATATTGGTGGAAGCCAAGAGGACACTATGAAATACAACTGGGTTCCAAGGGTTTCTTCACAATCATATTGCACAACCTTGAGGACCGCAATCGCATCTTTGATGGGGGGCCATATTTCTATAACTCAGCAGGACTCTTCTTAAGATTCTGGACCGAGAAGTTCAGCCCTGAAAATGAATATTTTGCCCATGCACTTGTATGGATTAGACTGTACTCTCTCCCCCAGGAATTCTGGTTGGAAGAGGTCTTGGCCGGCATAGGTAATACCATCGGAATATATGTTAAGTCTTCAGAAGCCACCAAGCAGAGGCGTTATACCTCTTATGCGCGCATCTGCGTGTACCTGAACATAGCCAAGTTGCTACTGGGATCCATAATTCTTGAATACCATGACGAGGATTGGACCCAAACCATCGAATATGAACACATTCCGTTCTGATGCAGGAAATGTCACGAACACGGTCATGTTTTCAGAGAGTGCCCCCTCAATGTTGCTCACAAATAAGGGAACCCAGAAAGAGGCAAAGACAAGGACGGCTTTTCTCAACCAGCAGGAAAAAGAAGACAAGGAGGATGAAAGCAGCCAACCCAAGTAAGTAAGGATCCTTCCACTAGTAATAAATATGCAATAATACAAGATCAACCAGAGAATCCCTCAACCCTCATAAATCCCAATGATCCCCATGCGGATAATCCTCCCCATTCTATGAGCCAAGGGGAAGAACGACCATCACAGGGGAAGGAATCAGATCACCCCTCCCTAGACACTGCAGTGGACCAGCAAGACTTTCTAGAGACAGAGGACGGTGACGCTGAAATGGAGCTAGAAGAGCAAGAACTAGCAGGGGTGGATCTGGAGCACCTCGAGCACGCCTACAAGCATCAGAAACTGTACACCATACCTAGGGATCAATTACGGAAGGTGCAAAAAGGTACTTCTTAACTCCTCCGCTGGATCCACAGCTCGATCCAGCAAGGGCCTGGGAATACAAGGCAGTCAGTCAAAGAATCAGAGAAAAACTCAGAAAGATGAAAAGAAAAGAGGTAGGAAGTCTACCAACAAGCTTATACAAGAAATAGGCCACTTCATGGTAAACTCAGGGAAAATCCACCTTATCTCGGACAAGTTTCCTCCTCTCCCCACCCCCCCATCATCATGA
Organism: Picea engelmannii; assembly: GCA_009831015.1. Classification (NCBI taxonomy): domain Eukaryota; kingdom Viridiplantae; phylum Streptophyta; class Pinopsida; order Pinales; family Pinaceae; genus Picea; species Picea engelmannii. The sequence goes on from ML796748.1 coordinate 128,903, forward strand.
AGATTATCTCATGGAATATCAGAGGCCTCAATGGACATAGCAAGCAAAAAATGCTACGAGATCTGATCTTTGCGGAAAAACCAGACATAGTATTATTACAGGAAACAAAGTGTACAACCGAAGACATTGACAGGCTACTCCCCTACTGTTGGAAGCAAGGGGAAGCAACTTCAACTGCATCCATAGGCACAGCTGGATAACTGGCCATCCTCTGGAACACCAACTCATTGCTGCTGGAAAATTTTTGTCACTACCAAATGGTCCATCACTGCAGACTATAGGCTTATTGGTTCAAACAAGCCGGGACACCTGACCAATGTCTACGGCCTGGCCAACCCAAGGGATAAGCAAGCCTTTCTCGAGAACTTAGAATACCTATCCAATCTAACTAGGCATAACAGATGGATTTTTGGTGGAGATTATAATCTCATGCACAGTCTGGAGGAAAAAAAAGGGGGATCAAGACGCATGGATCAGGATTCCAGTGACTTCAACAACCTCATAGACAACCTCAACCTTATCGACCTGGAAGCCATCAATGGAAATTATACTTGGACAAATAGAAGAACCGGATCACACCAAATCGCCTGCAAACTAGATCGATTCCTCATCTCTGACTCCCTTATGCTAGAAGGAACAGCTCTGGAAGCTAGTCTTCTTAATATCCCTGGCTTAGATCACTGGCCTATCCAGCTATGGTTGGATGTGCCAGCCACTCCAGAGAAGAAACCCTTCAAGTTTGAACAGTTTTGGCTCAACCATCCAGATTTCCAAGCAAAGATCCAAGATTGGTGGAGGGAGGCAGAGGTCCCCCGCGGCTCCAAGATGTACAGATTTAAGTAAAAGTTAAAGAACCTCAAACAAATTCTTAAACTCTAGAATAAGCAATATCTTCAACTCCCAAAAGCAGCTGTCAGCACAAATGGGCGAGATTCAAAATCAGATCCGGATGCTAGGGTTAACGAATGAGCTTAAAGCTCAGGAAGCAAAAGTAAATCAACAGCTGGAGACTAGAAAAGGAAAAGAAGAGATTTTATGGAAACAGAAATCACGCATCCAATGGCTCAAGGAGGGGGAACGAAACACCAAATTCTTTCACAGAACTATCATCCACAGACGTCATACTAATAGAATTACGCACTTAACCTCCACCAACGGGGAGCCCATTCATTCCCATGAAGACCTGGAGACGACACTGATCGACTATTATAAAAATCTCCTCACATAACCATTCCCGGACAGATCTGAGGCCATAGCTAAGGTCACGCAGCATGTGCCCTCCCTTGTCACCCCGGAGCAAAACTCAGCCCTGCTCCGGCCCATTACAATTGAGGAGGTGGATCAAGCGCTTCAGGACACCCCCAAATGTAAGGCACCTGGACTCGATGGCTTCACCAGCGATTTTTTCCACCATTGTTGGTCGTTGATCAAGGTAGAGGTATGGAAAATTATTGAAACTCCCGATCCACAGGACAAGTCCTTCAGGCTTTCAACGCGACTTTCCTCACCCTCATCCCCAAAGAGGGGTAGGCTCACCATCCTAAGCAGTTCAGACCCATATCCCTTTGCAACGTCATCTACAAACTCCTAACAAAAGTGATCACTCAAAGACTCAAGCCCATCCTACCAACAATCATATCTCCGGAGCAATTGGGCTATGTTGAAGGCAGACAAATCCTATACAACGTCATCCTAGCTCATGAAGTGATCCACTCTTTGCAGAAGACCAAAATGCCAGGTATGCTCCTTAAATTAGACCTTTCTAAAGCCTTCGATAAGATAAGTTGGGACTACATGCGGGAAATGCTCCTTGCCTTTGGCTTTGATAAACTCTGGGTGACTTGGATTCTGAATCTAACCTCCTTGGATTTTTTTCCATTCTTATCAATGGTGTTCCCTCTCGACCCTTCTCCCCCTCTAAAGGAATTAGACAGGGAGACCCTCTCTCCCCATTCCTCTTCATCATTATGGTTGAAGGTCTTAGCCACTCTATTCAAGCAGTTGTTGCAAACAACCTACTGACAGGCCTCCCTTTGCATGGCATCTCCCCCCCTATCTCGCATAGCCAATTTGTGGATGACGCGTTTTTGATGGGTACCCCAACTGCCCGTGAAGCAAACTCCCTCCTTTCAATCCTCCAAACCTTCTCTGATGCCTCAGGTTTGGATTGTAACAAAGATAAATCCCAAATCTTTTTCTTCAATACACCCCCTCTGATTCGGCGCCATGTCTCTGATATCTTAGGATTCAACAGAAGCTCCCTTCCGTCCAAATACCTTGGCATCCCCCTGATTGATAATGCCCTCGAGAACTCCCCTTGGGAACATCTCTTGTCCTCTTTCACCAAGAGGCTTTATTCCTGGACCTTCAGAGTTCTAAACCTTCCTAGTCATCTCATTCTCCTCCGAGYTGTTCTTCAGGCCCTTCCCATCTACACCTTCTCGGCGCTTGCTGCTCCAAAGTTCATCCTCACAACCATTAAAATATTACAAAGGAATTTCATCTGGAAAGGCCTCAACACAGGGAAGAAAATAGCGTTGGTCAGYTGGGACAAACTTTGCCAACCCAAAGCACAAGGAGGCCTTGGATTAAGGGACCCCTTTATCATGAACAAATTTCTAAGCACCAAAATATGGTGGCGATGGCTAAAAAATCCCAAGGATCTCTGGGAAAGACTCTAGAGGAAGAAATATGTACCAGATGTGCCAAAAAATAACTTAATACGATGGAATGGGGACAACCCAGGATCCTTAATCTGGGCAGCGGCTAAGCAGAATAGGCAGCTAGTTACTCAGCATGCTTTCTGGGAAATTATAAATGGGAAAACGGCCCTTTTCTGGAAAGATTCCTGGCAGCAATGGCCAATTTTGGACCACGAGGATTGGGCTGGGAATATCAGTACCCAAGCTACACTTGCAGGTCTAAAAAAAGTAGCGGATTACTCGCAGGACAATCCCCCAGAAGACACCTGGCGGTGTTGGCACCTTAACAGGGAATGCATGAACCTCGAAGCACACGTGGATCTGGGACCCTGGCAGGATGAAATGTCCAAAAGGAAAATCCCCAAGCTCGCAGGAGAGGATATCCTCCGATGGGGATACTTTCCACGGGGCACCTATAGCATACAAGAAGCCTATCAAGTCAAAACTCAATTAGACCCTCCACCTACAAGGAAAGTATGGCGCAAAATCTGGAATCTTAAACACTGGCCTAAAATTACCCTCTTTCTCTGGCTCATCTCCCACTCGAGCATTCTAACCTGGGATAACCTCTCAAAAAGAGGTTTTGTTGGGCCTTCTATATGTATGCTTTGTGGAGAGACAGATGAAACCATGAATCATCTCCTCAACTCCTGCACTTACACTACTCAAATATGGGATCAAGCTGCGCTTATCATGCGTACCTCGGACCGCGAAAGAGATAGTATCATTGATACAATTACGAACTGGAGGGACTAAGTTTTCCAATCTCCCCTCCTAAATCGTACATGGCAATTACTTCCAGGCTTCATTCTTTGGCAGGTATGGAAGGAAAGAAATAGGAGGCTTTTCAGAAATGTCTCCCTCCCGTGGCAACACTGTTGGAACCAATGCCACCTCAATATTCTGGAAACTCTCAACCTTCAGCTATGGACTGAAAAAGACTTGATCAGCAAGCCCTCAGAACTCCTAATCCTTCAGTACTGGAAACCTCTCCCATCTCATCACCCACTCTCCCCCTCTTCTTTTCCCCCCCTTCCCAGCAGCCCCTCCTTTTGGTCCACCCCTCCAGTCAACTTTATCAAGCTCAACTTTGACAGAGCCTCTAAAGGCAATCCAGGAGCAGCGGGCTACGGAGTAGTTTTTCGCAACCATCATGGACACATCATTCTCATAAATGCAGGCTCCCTTGGTCATACCATGAACAACACAGCGGAACTTTGGGGGCTCATTAGAGGACTGCAATTAGCCATTGAGCACAATTTCACCAAGCTGATTGTAGAGGGAGATTCTCAAATCATCATCAATCTCTTTCGCAGAATTTTAAATGGAGCGAACCAGGAAAGAATATCACCCAGTTGGAGACTCTCACATGGGCTAAAGACTATCACAGATTTGTTGCAACCCAATCAAGCCATTATACCTGCTCATATTAGGAGAAAGGCGAATCAAGTTGCGGATGAATTGGCTAATCTAGGGACCAACTGGAACGGACCGAAACTCCTTTGCAAAACGTCCCTCAATCATGATCACCCCATTCTCCAGCAATGTATCAGTAAAGTTGGGGAAGTGGACACACCCCCGGATGGGGTGTTAGTACAAGCCAAATGGCGTGAGGAGGGAGGACGGGTAGGAAAACGAGGCAAGGAGCCATGTGATGTGCTCGTGCCAACGCTCGCCACCCCAACCCTGCATTAAATTGACCTTACATCACTGCAGTGACTTTAATTCTGGTGCACCCATCCCCATTACGAACTTTTCTATGGCTCTTCCGTCTGTATTTGCTTCTCATCCTCGCTCGTCGACCGACTCGTACATCCTTCCGCTGCCCTGGCCTGGTTCAGACTGGACTTTCATGGTGCTCACAGCCCCCGCCCATCTCCAGGCTCTCTGCATTATCTTGGAGCACTTAGTCTTTTTCTACCTTCAAACGGCGAAACTTATGCCGCGTCAAAGAGGACGGTCGCGAAGAGCCTCTCCATGGCATCCTCCCTGGCCCCGGACCTYTGTCTCTCCCCCTGGTTCACCCTCCACAATATCCTCGCCGCCTCTACAGTCCGAGCTAGCACCTCTCGCCTCTTACACCTCGCCTATCTCTCGGTTTRAATGCTTAGCCATTATTGACAGCTCGTCGGGCTCTTCTTCACGATACCTTGTTGTCCCACYGAATTCCAGAACTTTTGAGCCTCCCCATGCACCAGTAGCTGGCTCCTCGAGGTCGCCCATGGGGGTGCCACCTCCTGTTTGAAGGGCCCGAAACAACGTGAACCCGTCTTCCGACTCCATCCTTGACTCGCAGCTGAAAGAAAKTTTTACTAATCTCTATGATCTGGTCTTCGAACTCCGWCAGGGGATGGAGGACCTCCAATTYTGACTGTAGATCACGGATGGAAAGATCTCGACCCTCCTTCATATTCTTTCTTCCTTCCAAGATGCTTTCTCCTCCAACCCAGTAGGCGCGGCTTCAGCAGAGGAACCCCATGCAGAGACCAGCGAAGGAAATACCCAGACGCAGCGTTCCGCAGAGATCGTTGTGGAGCAGGTCGAGCATGAGGACACGGATGTGGAGAAGGCTATAGGACAGCATGTGCTACAGGACACCTTGCCAGTCGCCAACAGGGACGAGAGCAACGTGGACGTTGACATGCATTAGGAAAGCAAAGGGACAGTTGTCGAAGAGGAGCCTTGGTACGAGGCCGTTCTTGCCACCTGGCCAGGTTATTTACCAATTGTTTGATCCCACAGGGGTTCTTTACTTTTTAATAGTCTTTTCTTTTAGTTGCACTCCAGTCAGCTTAGTTTTGTTCTATAAGACTATTAGACTATCAATGCTAGACTTTCCCGGCTGGCTGAACTGGTTTCCCCTCTATTCGAGCAGTTTAGTAACTACAGTACGGTCACTATCATGTTTTTTTATCTTTGGTCTGGTTTTTTGAAGGCCCTTTATATATAAAAACCTCTTACTTACAAACAAAAAAAAAACAAGACATGTGGTTTGTGTGAATTGATCCATTCGTAATCTTCTTTCAAGGGTACATCTTCTATTTTTCTTCTACTACAAATGACGTAAGACTTATCTATAATTGATTCCTTGCTTTATTCTAACATTTTTTGTCAATCATTTCTACATCACTTGAAATTAAATTTACGACTCAGATAATGAGATACTGCCTTTGTACTGTCTTATCATAAATTTCACTTAAATTTATTTCTCAGAAAACTGAAGGTAGAAAAAAGCACTTATAAAACATTTCATTTAAATCTTTGATGTCTGACATTATTCTTCGAGCCTAGAATCAATCTCAGGAACAACACACTCCTTAACTTGGGGATTGATATACCCAATAGAGCACTATGACAACCCTCCTAGACTTAAATTTCGAAAATTGTATAAGGTCTTTGAGCATTTATTTATTTTGAAAAGGGGGGATTCGATGCACATGCTTAGGTGGTTCTTTTATTAAATATGGCTTACTTGGCATGATACATGTGGCTTGTGGACCCTTGGAGTGCATACTTTTTTGTCTTTGCACGACCTTGCCAAGTGAATTTTTTTCCATGGAGGGACTAGGTCACTTGGACCTTCATAGGGGCTTGAAGCCCACATAATGGACGCAATGCCCCACAGGATGGGCAGAGGACCCCGAAGCCATTTCACACTTGGGGTGATGGATGTTGACTTTGGAGGCATTTGGACACCACTAGGTGTTGACATGATGGCCCTTTCCACTTGTACATTGGCCTTTGGAGGCCCAAAACATCGCCTTCTAATCCTTCATGTCGTGAGAGAGGCTAGGGTTTGATAGGATTGATGGTTCTGGAAGAAAGATGATGTGGTTTGAAGGAGAAATATGCATGACATGACACTCCAAAGCACAAGAAATGGACACATGGCTTTGGATGCCCAACGAATTGCATCTAGAGGCTCAACGTCTCACTTTTGAGGCCTGGATTCACCCTTTAGGGCATGACATCACCCTTCTAAGGGGATTATTTTATGCGATTTTATATTTTTAAGTTATAAAAGGAAAATAGAAGAGGTTAGCCTCCTTCTAATTTGGTGTTGACTTTTAAAAATGGAAAAATTGGTTTTAGGTGACCTCATATAAATATAGGTCGCCTCACTTTCATTTTATCATCATGTGCTTGAGAATTACATACTCTCTTGGCTGAAATTTTCTCCCTACTTAGGAAATTTTATCTCTCTCTCTCTCTCTCTCTCTCTCTCTCTCTCTCTCTCTGGTGCATTTGGTATGTTTCTACTTGTCTATTGGAGGAAAAGGCTAGACGCTCTCTCTTGGATGCTTGTTTCTTGGCATTGTGATGGAATATTCTTGATAAGTAAGGGTTTTTCATGTTATCTCTTGAAATAGGTAAGGAATTTTTGAAATTGTGTTGTTTCTTCTTGGTTTTAAGGTTAATTGTGTTAAAACCTATGAGGAGTATAAGGGAATACACCATCCATCAAGATCTATTTTTATTGTCATCGAAAAAGTTATTTTGCAAAGGTTGCTATGAGTAAACGGGCTTACACCCTTGTAGATTTACCTTACTAAGGTTTGTTTTCTCTAGGGAGTAAAAGGGATTATACCCCTAGAGAATTTATAAACCATATCTCATACACAAGAGACTCCATAACCAAATATATAAAACACTAATCTACCTGCATTGGAGATTGAATATTCATGCATTGGTATACATGATTTTTGAGAGATTGAATTGTTTAAGTTTGGATCTAATTTCTACATGTTATAAGCTTTATTGTGCCCTAATGGCATATTTATTAACCAAGTATTCTCATTGTTGTAATACAATTTATGCTACAGCCAATAGGTTTGCAACAAACTCATCTTTATCTTACTCTTTGCTCACTTTTCTACCACTAAAATTCACTTGCAAGCTGTCATAATTAATCTACTATTTGAATGTTATTGTTTGGGTGGATTGTGTGCTGATTTTAGTGGCTAGAAATTGTTGTTGTAGCAATATTTTTCTACAGCCACAAGGTTGTTACAAATCTTGTTGATAACACTTACTAACAACCCTTAAATTGCTATCAAATTCTTGGTCTAATTATTGGAAAATTGTCTACTCATTGCTAGCTTTATTTCCAACATCTTGCACTAGATTTTGATGGTATATTTTTCAGCTATTATATTCATTTATTGCTTGTTGATATATATATATATATATATAGGCTTAAGAACGAGTCTCGTGAAATGGTGAATAGTTGCCAAAGTAGTCTACCTGCAAAACAATGTCAAACTTGCCCGAAACAAGACAATACATGATAATAGAAGCCTCAAAATCAGTGGGGGTGCAACAAGTAACCTTGTTGATATATATATATATATCAACAAGGTTACTTGTTGCATCCCCACTGATTTTGAGGCTTCTATTATCATGTATTGTCTTGTTTCGGGCAAGTTTGACATTGTTTTGCAGGTAGACTACTTTGGCAACTATTCACCATTTCACGAGACTCGTTCTTAAGCCTCATATATATATATATCAACAAGGTTACTTGTTGCATCCCCACTGATTTTGAGGCTTCTATTATCATGTATTGTCTTGTTTCGGGCAAGTTTGACATTGTTTTGCAGGTAGACTACTTTGGCAACTATTCATCATTTCACGAGACTCGTTCTTAAGCCTCATCTCCATTATTTACCTTGAATTATAGAGGAATCCTTCATCTCTTTTCACTTTCCATCACAATCCCCCTAGGGTCACCGGGGATTCCCCCCTTGTGATGATTTTATCATCACTAAAGTGAGGGGATTATCTATCTAAGGTGATAGTGGGTAGATACTCACATAGTTATCACACTTTTGTGGTTTCGGTTGGGTTTTTTCCAAACTACAATCTGTGCAATAACAGACTCAAATCTAGGACAAAATGAAGACAAGCAACTAGTATCCCCTTAAAGGTTCCAATTAGACACAAGAAGAACGTAATAAAATAATATTGTATAACTTTTAAACTTTAAGAGTTTGTATTAAGAATTTGTATTGATGGATTGGAAGATTGTGTTCCTTCTAAAATTTATGTTTATTTAAATTATTACATGCAACATTCTAATGATTTGGATTTTATAAATAAAATGTTTTCTTTCATATTGTGTCATTTTGACAATAGTATATTGGACAATCTCAATATTTAGGATGATAGTTATGAGAAGGAACTCAACAATGAAGCACATGTTATTGCACCTCTTCCATTTCATTGTACAATTGCTTCTTGGAGAGAAGTGGATATAGATAAACTAGTTTCTAGGAAGAGTATGACGAATACAACCATACACTCACTGCAAAACAATTGTTACATGATTCTCTCGAGATGGAAGTGTTGGTTGTGGAGCTTGATTATCTTCTTGATTCAAAAGTTTGTTTCAGTCGTGCTTGGACCCCATTCCCTAACGGAAGGGGTGTGGGGGGACTTTCCCCCCCACAACTGTTGTGAAGCCTTGGCAGGGGATTTGGGGGCAGCGCCCCCGAAGTGAAATTTTGGGAAAAATTGCCTTGTAAAGTATTGTAATTTCGTAGTCAATCTGGATCGTTCGTTATACGGTCGCAGATCTGATTGTAGAACTTATTTTAGGGATTTTTACCCTATAAGGAAACCCTCTTTTATGAGGGAATTGTATTGTGGCTATGTATGTGTGTGAATATTGTAATCTAAGAGAGGATATTGTGAGAGAAAGAAGAGGAAGTTATAGTAGGTACATTGTAGGTTGTATCCCTTCATTTTGTTGGATAATTAAAAGGAAGGGCCTGACAATTTCTTTGGTGGACGTAGCCCACACTGGGTGAATCACGTATATCTGTGTCTCTATTGTATTGTGTATCTTATGTGTTTTATTTCCACATATGTTTTATTTTATTGCTATGCGATCTTGTTTTTCTAACAGGAAGAAATCCATCTAGGTGATGCACATGTAGAAGACATAGATGGAGGTACAGATGATAATGGAATTAAACTAGAGCATTTGACATAGGTTGCACAGACACCTTTTTTCACAATGGTTGACAAAAAAAAATGCTTTGAGTTTATTATTGTTCTAATGCTTTGTAATTTGGAAGTAACATATGGATGGTTAGAAAATAGCTTTACATCTTTGTTAAGGTATGTATTGTGATGTGTAGAATAGCATGATGTGTTTTACAAACTGTTAAAATTTTCATAATTGTTAGATGTAAATGTTCATACATATCAATAAATATAATTAATTATTGTCAGTTGTGTTTAGCTTGTTGCAATATGCATTGCTGCCATTGAACAATGTACTTCCTAGTACATGTAAAGATGCTAGGAAATTGTTGAGTGATTTGGGTGTTGATTACAAAATATATCGTGCATATTCAAAATATTGTATCCTATACAAGGATGACATAAATATAAGCATGTCTATCAAAATGACAAATAAGTTGATATCATTTTGATGTAAAGGGTAAAAATGTTCTGCAACAAGTATTACTCCACTTTCCCATAATTTCAAGATTGTAGTGCATGTTTTGTTGTCGAGATTTAGTTGAATATATGGATTGGCATGCAAATAATAGGAGTGGACAAGGTGTGTTGCGCATTAAGCTAGATGTCAAGGCAATGAAACACATAGAGAATACATGGATTGAAAAAATTATACATGAGCAACATAGTATAATATTTGGGTTACCAATAGATGGAGTGAATCCATTCTCTTTCCAATCTACAAATTATACAATTTGGCCCATTCTACTAATTAATTATCACTACCCTCCTTGGACGGTTTTGCAGAGATAACATTTTATGTTGTCTCTTATTGTGCCTAGAAACCATCTAGTTGGAGACATGGATGTTTATTTGGAATTGTTCATAGAGAAGATGTTTCTTTTCTAGAATGGCATTAAGATGTATGATATTTCACAAGCTATCTTTGAAAGTACATTATAATGTACATAGTGATTTGTTCGATAATCCATGACTTTCTAAGCATTATTGTATACTCATATCTAACCTTTATTTTGGAATAATTTAAATCATTGTAATATTTAATCATTGTAATCCATAAACAATTAATGTACATTGTCTCTTTTTATTACTTTTGTGGTTTAGGACTAATGACACAAAGGATTACTTGTTCGTTTATGTTATGGCAAGGAAAGAGAGGTTGTAATGAACATGTCTAGGTATGAAGCCAGTAGATTGGTAAAAAAAAATGGAATCTAGCATTGAATTTGTTTTCGAGGATATGCCCAATGGGGACCTATCTAATATTGTAAACAATCTAGATAATTCAAAATTCCTCTAAATCCCATGCCAAAAGGAATGAACAAGGCTTCCAAATTCTACGATCTCCCATATTGGAGAGAACTTAAAGTGGCACATTTATTAATGGATCCAATGCATATCTTCAAGAATGTGTCGGATTCTCTTTGGAAACATATCACTTTCATTTAGAAAGTTACACAGGCATCTTCAAGAGATTTGGCCATGTTAAATACAAATAAATATCTACAAGAAAAAGAAACAATGATTGTAGATGATAAAAAAGATTGTCTTGTTGCACATGATGGATATTATCTAAGGATGATTTAGAGATTGTGAAGAAGGCAATTTGTATAATTCGAACACCAATGGGATATGGTTCTTCGTTGAGAATATCGTTTATTGTTGATGGTTAGTTGACAAGTATCAAGACACATGATCCCCATAATTAGTTAAAGGTACATATTATTGGTGTGCTTGTGATATAAATTAGTATATAATCCTTAATTTACCACTAACCCTTGTAATATTATTACCGTCTAGCTGATTTGAGGATGCATATGTTTAGCACATCTATTTTATAGTTAAATGTGAATGTGCTAGTCTTACACAAGATTTATGTCATGTCATTGCATGGTTATCTTTGTTTTTAAGGTTGGTTATTTAATTTTTATCTAGACCATACATTTATTTTGATGAGTATATATGTCAAAATATCAAGCACTATGAATTTTATGGAATTATTAAATATATGGTAAATAGGGACATCTTGACTTTAGGTGGATCACATACAAAGTGATACATGTCACGAACATCCCTAAATGACACAATGAAATAATAGAAATTGTTTACTTTTTTAGAAAGAGTTGCCTACTAGTTTTAACTATACTCAAGTCCATATTTTGGTACATTTGGTTGAAGACATTGAAGTAGTAGGTGTGGTGAGTTATATATCGATGTTCTTCATAGAGAGGTGCATGAAAACACTTAAGGGGTTTGTAAGGAAACGGACCATCATAAAGGTTACATTGTTAATGAATCTTTCATTCTTATGTTTGAGTTTGTGTAATGAATGATGGTAGATGCTTCAATCATGTGGGATGGTGATTGAAGAGTCATTACAAGGGGGTAAACTTGAAACAGATGGAGAAACACATGTTTTGAGAGGTAATATACGTATTTAACATACATGGTTTTAATTTTAGTTTTTAATGAATAACTATTTTCCTTGTAAAAAATGAATAATATTAAGTGCTCACTAACATTGCAGATGAGAATGAATTGAATAGAAGGAATAAACTCATTTTATCCAATACAGAGCCTACCAGGAAATGGGGGGTGATGTATGATGAAATGTATTAAAAATGACATGAAGAAATACATTCATTTAGAAGGTCAAACCCTCAAATTCCACTACTTAAAAAATTACATGATCAATGACCTACAAAGTGCACACACGCACGGGTGAAGGATCACTCTTGTAAATTGGGTCTAAACAACAAAGAAAGTGAACTAGATGCATTTAACACAGGAGTTGGATGCAAAAGGAAAATATGTAATGGATGAGATTAATTGCACATATTCAAATAAAACATATTTATGTGTTGTTGCAAGTTTAGGAATGGTTATTGGTTGTAACATGCAAATTTGTCTATTAATGAATATATGAACATATATTATGATGTGGGCATACGGTCATCATTTTTGGGTGGAGAGTGTGGATCAGGTCAAACAAACATGTGATGGTGCAATATATATTGCATTTGATACAAACCCAATAGGGACACGTTGATTATGTTTGCACCATTCTTTATATGTGTGGTTTTCAAATGCAAATGGTTTAATCTCTTTGATAGAAGGAGATATGTTAGACTTGACTTGGTTAGTGAATTGAATTATGTTGACATACATAGAGAAATGTTCACATCTCAAGTGAAACCATGTGTGCCTCCATAACAATGTGAACTTGTTTTCTCCCATAATGATGTCTTTGATGAAAATTTGTGGTTTGAGTGAATTGAATTATGTTGACAAACATAGAGAAATGTTTACATCTCAAGTGAAACCATGTGTGCTTCCATAACACTGTGAAATTGTTTTCTTCCATAGTGATGTCTTAGATGAAAATTGGTGGTTTGTTATTCATTGTACATTGATAAGAAAAAGGGTTTTTGAAAATGTAATTATTGCAATTGTTGCACCATGTCAAGAAGAGGATGATGTAATTGATGTAAGTGGTGAAGTAAATGTGAGTGATCAAGTAGAATTGAAAGTGTAGTGATGAGAAATATTCATTGCACTCTTAATTGTTTTTTATTATAACAAATATATGGTGGTTTCATTTTGTTAGTTTGTTGAATTTAATGAATTTGAGTCGCTAATTCATAATGTATAAATTAATGAATAGAATCCATCAAATTTTTGGATCAACCACAAAGATATCAATGTCGAACATAATTTAGGTAAAATGATAAAAACATTGTATTGCACAAACATAATTTACATAGTTAGTTGTACTTAGGATGTTGTGTATATGATCAAAATTCTTCCTTACTAACTTTAATGTTTACCCCTACTCCATACTAGATTTTAATTGAGTAAGCATGATATATTCTTGTAATATTCCCTTCCTAGTTCTCTTGTCAAAGTCTTATCACCAATTTCTTCACTATTCTTTGATAAAATGACTAGGAAGTTGATATATTAAATAATTACATCTTTTGGGCTAGTTATCCCTTGAGATGTTGCATATATTGGGTTGATTATATTGCATGCATTACATGACACAAAGAAACATGCTACTGACTTTTGTTAATGTTTTCAATATAATATAAGTTAGATAAAATTGTATTTCTTCTTATTAATTTTGCCCAAGTTAATAGTTAAATACTTTTTCTTCTAAGTAAAACCTCGTGAAGAAACCTAATGGGTGCTTCCCTACATTTGTCGATGGCATCTCCAGTAAACTTATTAGCTAATCTAGTGCACCTCACATAGGGCAATTTGAACCGGACACTTGCTACACGAAACTAGCTAAATGCCTGACAACATTGGTGACAATTGGTTGAGCTAACCCCTTGGGCTTGTTACCAGTTAAATCTAACTAAACATGTCCAAGTGATCTATTTTCAATTTAATTTTTAGTCCACATATCTCATCTTGAACTTATGTTATGCTTTGCTCCATGTTTCTTATGTGAATTTTATTTTTTTACTTTCTTAATGGTCAAAATATATGGTGATCCTTGTATGTTGTGCATTTGGTAATTATTCCTTCATGAATTTAATTTTTACCCCTAGTTCATGTGGGGTTTTTATATAGTTATCTTCATGATGATATTGTTGCACTAGATTACTTTTGTAGGGAGGTTTTGAATATGTATCCTAAGTTTTTTGTCACTTGGATGCTTATGCTTGTTGGGTTATTTGTTTAGTGTGGGAAATAGGGGTTTGAGTTCCTAATTCTTCCAATATATTATGAGCAATAAACATGTTAGTTATGAGACTTAGTTTCTTGTCCTTTTCTTTTGTTAGTATAATAATTACATGTGAAGTTGGTATTGTGGGTATAGCAAATAAATTATTACTTGTGAATGGGGAGTGCTAACTACAGTTTGAAGTCCATTCAATATGGCAAGTGTTGTTGTGAGCATGTTCTAGTGGTGTGTTTTGAGTAGATATATATAATTATATGGGATGATCATTAGGTGGTGTTTCAAGGATATCATTAGATACCTCCAACATTTTTTTTTTCCAAGTTACAATGCTCGAGGAAAACCCCCAAGTACTTCCTCTCATTTTGAGGATGGTACCCAGGGTAAATCCTAGAATCTTCAAGGAACAAGACTAGTCAACAAAAGGGCTCGAAGCCATTACAACAATATACTTGTTAAGAGATCAACATGTCACTTTTCGAGAATTGAACCTAGTTGGGGAAGATAACAATCATTCATATCAACCACCCAAGCTAAACCCAATTGATAATTAGATACCTCCACCTTGCGTAAATTATTCTTCCATTGATTAGTACTCTCTAAAATATTTTCAATTATATATAATATGCATTTTTTTACCTCTTGATGATCTATCGATAACTTTTGCATTATTGAGTACATGAACACGATTATTTGGGGTGGTCATGAGGTGGTCCGTTATTAGTGATTATAATTTGTCACCAAACACCTTTCTTTACATAATATATGCTTTCAGTGTTTATTACCCTATGAAATGTTTTCACTTATGTATGAAAGACATATTTTTTCCTCCTAGGGACTCATCGACAACTTTCACAATCTTGAGTTCATAAATGTGGTTGAATTATCTTCATGGATTAAAAACATGTCATCATACACCTATTCTTTACATAATTTATGCTTCCACCATTTAGTACTCTTGGAATTATTTCCAGTGGCATACGATATGCACGGTTTTTCCTCTCAATGATCCATTGACAACTTTCACAATATTAGGTACATAAACACAATTATTTGGGATGGTCATGAGGTGGTTTGTTATTAGCAATTAAATTTTCACCTGACACCACTGCTTTAAATAGTACATGCTTCTACATTTAGTGCTCCCTTAAAACTTTCAAAGGATATATGATATGCATCTAGCTTCACCTCTCAGTGATTCATCGACAACTTTCACAATTTCTATTACACAAACATGATTACTTGAGATGGTCATGACAACCTAGAAAGCATGAAATAACCCAACCCAAATATCAAACCCAAGTTCCCAACTTACACAGCAAAGCCACACACAAAATCCCATGTATTTAATCCTTAGATGGAACATAAGTCATGAAACTGAAACTACAAGGTGCATTGATCACACATATACATAGTGTGAAAAAAATATGATGCAACTAAAGACCCATTCATTGTTGATTTACATGTTGTCTCACCAATTAGATGTAGTGACAATGCATGTTGATTGTTAGAGACCTAACCTCCCTAAACCCTCACGTAGGTAGAATAATATATTTTCCATGTAATAAAAGCCAATATTAATAAGGTCTAGTAATAATGAAGAATAAATCAAATGTAAGAAGACCTAATAGAATCTTTCTCTTCTAGAAGATCTTCCTCTAGATTGTTCTTTTGGTAGATATATTTAGTATAAATAGGAGTCGAGGGTATGATAAGTTTTTTTCTTGAGAATCATTGTAATAGAGTGTTTCTATGTTGGAGGTTTCCCCCTCGAAGAGGCAAGTGAACATTGTTTCCTATCAATAAAGATATTATTTTGGTGTTGTGGTTTCATATATTTTGTTTTTCCATTGTTATTCTATGCAGTATTTCTGTTTTTCTATTATTATAATAGATTTGGTACCCTACAAGTGGTATCAGAGCACTTTCCTTGGTAGAAAATTGTGGGTTATTTTTTTTCAGGGTAGAGATGTATTTCGATGTCTTAAAGCGACATAGATATGTCGTTCAATGCATAAATCTATGGTCGGGGAAGCATACACGTAAGAACTACAAGTGGTACTTAAGCACACATTTTTGGCCACCCTTGTAACCCCTGTTGGTACCCCTTCGAGTGGTATTGGTGGTTTGTTATTCATTGTACATTGATAAGAAAAAGGGTTTTTGAAAATGTACTTATTGCAATTGTTGCACCATGTCAAGAAGAGCATGATGTAATTGATGTAAGTGGTGAAGTAAATGTGAGTCATCAAGTAGCATTGAAAGTGTAGTGATGAGAAATATTCATTGCACTCTTAATTGTTTTTTATTATTACAAATATATGGTGGTTTCATTTTGTTATTTTGTTGAATTTAATGAATTTGAGTCGYTAATTCATAATGTATAAATTAATGAATASAATCCATCAAATTTTTGGCTCAACCACAAAGATATCAATGTCGAACATAATTTAGGTAAAATGATAGAAACATTGTATTGCACAAACATAATTTAGATAGTTAGTTGTGCTTAGGATGTTGTGCATCTGATGGAAATTCTTCCTTACTAACTTTAATGTTTACCCCTACTCCATACTAGATTTTAATTGAGTAAGCATGATATATTCTTGTAATATTCCCTTCCTAGTTCTTTTGTCAAAGTCTGATCACCAATTTCTTCACTATCCTTTAATAAAATGACTAGGAAGTTGAGATATTAAATAATTACATATTTTGGGCTAATTATCCCTTGAGATATTGCATATATTGGGTTGATTATCTTGTAGGCATTAGATGACACAAAGAAACATGCTATTGACTTTTTTTTATGTTTTCAATATAATATAAGTTAGATAAAAATTTATTTCTTCTTATTAATTTTGCCCAAGTTAATAGTTAAATACTTTTTCCTCTAAGTAAAACCTCGTGAAGAAACCTAATGGGTGATTAACTACATTTTTTGATGGCATCTCCGGTAAACTTATTAGCTAATCTAGTGCACCTCACATTGGGCAATTTGAACCGGGCACTTGCTACATGAAACTAGCTAAATGCCTGACAACATTGGTGACAATTGGTTGAGCTAACCCCTTGGGCTTGTTACGAGTTAAATCTAACTAAACATGTCCAAGTGATCTATTTTCAATTTAATTTTTAGTCCATATATCTCATCTTGAACTTATGTTATGCTTTGCTCCATGTTTCTTATGTGAATTTTTTTTTTACTTTCTTAATGGTCAAAATATATGGTGATCCTTGTATGTTGTGCATTTGGTAATTCTTCCTTCATGAATTTAATTTTTACCCCTAGTTGATGTGGGATTTTTATATAGTTATCTTCATGATGATATTGTTGCACTAGATTACTTTTACAGGGAGGTTTTGAATATGTATCCTAAGTCTTTTGTCACTTAGATGCTTATGCTTGTTGGGTTGTTTGTTTAGTGTGGGAAATAGGGGTTTGAGTTCCTAATTCCTCCAATATATTATGAGCAATAAACATGTTAGTTATGAGACTTAGTTTCTTGTCCTTTTCTTTTATTAGTAGAATAATTAAATGTGATGTTGGTGTTGTGGGTCTAGCAACAAAATTATTAGTTGTGATTGGGGAGTGCTAAATACAGTTTGAAGTTCATTCAATATGTCAAGTGTTGTTGCGAGCATATTCTAGTGGTGTGTTTTGAGTAGATATATATAATTATATGGGATGATCATTAGGTGGTTTTCCAACGATATCATTAGATACCTCCAACATATTTTTTTCCAAGTTACAATGCTTGAGGAAAACCCCCCGAGTACTTCCTCTCATTTCGACGATGGTACCCAGGGTAAATCCTAGAATCTTCAGGGAACAAGGCTGGTCAACAACAGGGCTCGAAGCCATTACAAAAATATACTTGTTAAGAGCTCAACATGTCACTTTTCGAGAATTGAACCTAGGTGGGGAAGATAACAATCATTCTTATCAACCACCCAAGCTAAACCCAATTGACAATTAGATACCTCCACCTTGTGTAACTTATTCTTCCATTGATTAGTACTATCTAAAATATTTCTAGTTATATATAATATGCATGCTTTTACCTCTTGATGATCTACCGATAACTTTTACATTATTGAGTACATGAACACGATTATTTGGGGTGGTCATGAGGTGGTTCGTTATTATTGATTATAATTTGTCACCAAACACTTTTCTTTACATAATATATGCTTTCAGCTTTTAGTACCTTATGCAATTTTTTCACTTATGTATGAAAGACATATTTTTTCCTCCTAGGGACTCATCGACAACTTTCACAATCTTGAGTTCATAAATGTGGTTGAATTATCTTCATGGATTAAAAACATATCATACACCTCTTCTTTACATAGTTGATGCTTCCACCATTTAGTACTCTTGGAATGCTTCCCAATGACATACGATATGCACGGTTTTTCCTCTCAGTGATCCATTGACAACTTTCACGATATTGGGTACATAAACACAACTATTTGGGATGGTCATGAGGTGGTTTGATATTAGCAATTAAATTTTCACCGGACACCATTGCTTTACATAGTACATGCTTCTACATTTAGTGTTCCCTTAAATATTTCAAAGGATATATGATATGCATCTAGTTTCACCTCTTAGTGATTCATCGACAACTTTCACAATTTCTATTACACAAACATGATTACTTGAGATGGTCGTGACAACCTAGAAAGCATGAAATGACCCAACCCAAACATCAAACCCAAGTTCCCAACTTACACAGCAAAGCCACACACCAAATCCCATGTATTTAATCCTTAGATGGAACATAATTCATGAAACTGACACCACAAGGTGCATTGATCACACATATACATGGTGTGAAAAAATATGATGCAACTAAAGACCCATTCATTGTGAATTTCCATGTTGTCTCACCAATTGGATGTAGTGACAATTCATGTTGATTGTTAGGGACCTAACCTCCCTAAACCCTCACGTAGGTACAAAAATATAGTTTCCATGTAATAAAAGCCAATATTAATAAGGCCTAGTAATAAGGAAGAATAAATCAAATGTAAGAAGACCTAATAGAACCTTTCGCTTCTAGAAGATCTTCCTCTAGATTGTTCTTTTGGTAGATAAATTTAGTATAAATAGGAGTCGAGGGTATGAGAAGTTGTTTTCTTGAGAATCATTGTAATAGAGTGTTGCTATGTTGGCGGTTGCCCCCTCGAAGAGGCAAGTGAACATTGTTTCCTATCAATAAAGATATTATTTTGGTGTTGTGGTTTCATATATTTTGTTGTTCCATTGTTATTCTCTGCAGTATTTCTGTTTTTCTATTATTATAATAGATTTGGCACCCTACAAGTGGTATCAGAGCACTTTCCTTGGTAGAAAATTGTGGGTTATATTTTTTCAGGGTAGAGATGTATTTTGGTGTCTTAAAGCTACAGAGATCTGTTATTCAACACATAAATCTATGGTCAGGGAAGCATACACACAAGAACTACAAGTGGTACTTAAGCACACATTGTTGGCCACCCTTGTAACCCCTGTTGGTACCCCTTTGAGTGGTATTGGTGGTTTTTTATTCATTGTACATTGATAAGAAAAAAGGGTTTTTGAAAATGTACTTCTTGCAATTGTTGCACCATGTCAAGAAGAGGATGATGTAATTGATGTAAGTGGTGAAGTAAATGTGAGTGATTAAGTAGCATTGAAAGTGTAGTGATGAGAAATATTCATTGCATTCTTAATTGTTTTTTATTATTACAAATATATGGTGGTTTCATTTTGTTATTTTGTTGAATTTAATGAATCTGAGTCGCTAATTCATAATGTATAAATTAATGAATAGAATCCATCAAATTTTTGGCTCAACCACAAAGATATCAATGTCGAAAATAATTTAGGTAAAATGATAAACACATTGTATTGCACAAACATAATTTACATAGTTAGTTGTGCTTAGGATGTTGTGCATCTGATGGAAATTCTTCCTTACTAACTTTAATGTTTACCCCTACTCCATACTAGATTTTAATTGAGTAAGCATGATATATTCTTGTAATATTCCCTTCCTAGTTCTTTTGTCAAAGTCTAATCACCAATTTCTTCACTATTCTTTGATAAAATGACTAGGAAGTTGATATATTAAATAATTACATGTTTTGGGCTAATTATCCCTTGAGATGTTGCATATATTGGGTTGATTATCTTGCACGCATTACATGACACAAAGAAACACGCTACTTAATTTTGTTAATGTTTTCAATATAATATAAGTTAGATAAAAATTTATTTCTTCTTATTAATTTTGCCCAAGTTAATAGTTAAATACTTTTTCCTCTAAGTAAAATGTCGTGAAGAAACTTAATGGGTGCTTCCCTACATTTTTTGATGGCATCTCTGGTAAACTTATTAGCTAATCTAGTGCACCTCACGTAAGGCAATTTGAATCGGCACTTGCTACCCGAAACTAGCTAAATGCCTGACAACATTGGTGACAATTGGTTGAGCTAACCCCTTGGGCTTATTACTAGTTAAATCTAACTAAACATGTCCAAGTGATCTATTTTCAATTTAATTTTTAGTCCATATATCTCATCTTGAACTTATGTGATGCTTTGCTCCATGTTTCTTATGTGAATTTTTTTTTCATTTCTTAATGGTCAAAATATATGGTGATCCTTGTATGTTGTGCATTTGGTAATTCTTCCTTCATGAATTTAATTTTTACCCCTTGTTCATGTGGGATTTTTATATAGTTATCTTCGTGATGATATTATTGCACTAGATTACTTTTGTAGGGAGGTTTTGAATATGTATCCTAAGGTTTTTGTCACTTGGATGCTTATGCTTGTTGGCTTGTTTGTTTAGTGTGGGAAATAGGGGTTTGAGTTCCTAATTCCTCCAATATATTATGAGCAATAAACATGTTAGTTATGAGACTTAGTTTCTTGTCCTTTTCTTTTGTTAGTAGAATAATTACATGTGATGTTGGTGTTGTGGGTCTAGCAACAAAATTATTACTTGTGATATGGGAGTGCTAACTACAATTTGAAGTTCATTCAATATGTCAAGTGTTGTTGCGAGCATATTCTAGTGGTGTGTTTTGAGTATATATATATATATATATATATATATATGGGATGATCATTAGGTGGTGTTTCAAGGATATCATCAGATACCTCCAACATTTGTTTTTCGAAGTTACAATGCTCGAGGAAAACCCTCGAGTACTTCCTCTCATTTTGAGGATGGTACCCAGGGTAAATCCTAGAATCTTCAGGGAAAAAGGTTGGTCAACAACATGCCTCGAAACCACTACAACAATATACTTGTTAAGAGCTCAACATGTCACTTTTCAAGAATTGAACCTAGGTGGGTAAGATAACAATCATTCCTATCAACCACCCAAGCTAAACCCAATTGACACTTAAATACCTACACCTTGCATAACTTATTCTTCCATTAATTAATACTCTCTAAAATATTTCCAATCATATATAATATGCATGCTTTTACCTCTTGATGATCTACCGATAAGTTTTGCATTATTGAGTACATGAACACGATTATTTGGAGTGGTCATGAGGTGGTATGTTATTAGTGATTATAATTTGTCACCAAACACCTTTATTTACATAATATATGCTTTCAGCATTTAGTACCCTATGAAATTTTTTCACTTATGTATGAAAGACATATTTTTTCCTCCTAGGGACTCATCGACAACTCTCACAATCTTGAGTTCATAAATGTGGTTGAATTATCTTCATGGATTAAAAACATGTCATCATACACCTCTTCTTTACATAATTGATGCTTCCACAATTTATTACTCTTGTAATTCTTTCCAATGACATACGATATGCACGGTTTTTCCTCTCAGTGATCCATTGACAACTTTCACGATATTGGGTACATAAACACAATTATTTGGGATGGTCATGAAGTGGTTTGTTATTAGCAATTAAATTTTCACCTGACACCACTGCTTTACATAGTACATGCTTCTACATTTAGTGCTTCCTTAAATCTTTCAAAGGATATATGATATGCATCAAGTTTCACCTCTTAGTGATTCATCGACAACGTTCACAATTTCTATTACAAAAAACTGATTACTTGAGATGGTCATGGCAGCCTAGAAAGCATGAAATGACCCAACCCAAACATCAAACCCAAGTTCCCAACTTACACAACAAATCCACACACCAAATCCCATGTATTTAATCCTTAGGTGGAACATAACTCATGAAACTGACACCACAAGATGCATTGATCACACATATACATAGTGTGAAACAAATATGATGCCACTAAAGACCCATTCATTGTCGATTTCCATGTTGTCTCACCAATTATATGTAGTGACAATGCATGTTGATTGCTAGGGACCTCACCTCCCTAAACCCTCAAGTAGGTAGAATAATATATTTTCCATGTAATAAAAGCCAATATTAATAAGGCCTAGTAATAAGGAAGAATAAATCAAACGTAATAAGACCTAATAGAACCTTTCGCTTCTAGAAGATCTTCCTCTAGATTGTTATTTTGGTAGATATATTTAGTATAAATAGGAGTTGAGGGTATGAGAAGTTTTTTTCTTGAGAATCATTATAATAAAGTGTTTCTATGTTGGAGGTTTCCCCCTCGAAGAGGCAAGTGAACATTGTTTCCTATCAATAAAGATATTATTTTGGTGTTGTGGTTTCATATATTTTGTTGTTCCATTGTTATTCTCTGCAGTATTTCTATTTTTCTATTATTATAATAGATTCGGTACCCTACAAGTGGTATCGGAGCACTTTCCTTGGTAGAAAATTGTGGGTTATTTTTTTTCCAGGGTAGAGATGTATTTCGGTATCTTAAAGCTACAGAGATTTGTCCTTCAATGCATAAATCTGTGGTCAGGGAAGCATACACGTAGGAACTACAAGTGGTACTTAAGCGCACATTGTTGGCCACCCTTGTAACCCTTGTTGGTACCCCTTCGAGTGGTATTGGTGGTTTGTTATCCATTGTACATTGATAAGAAAAAGGGTTTTTGAAAATGTACTTATTGCAATTGTTGCACCATGTCAAGAAGAGGATGATGTATTTGATGTAAGCGGTGAAGTAAATGTGAGTGATCAAATAGCATTGAAAGTGTAGTGATGAGAAATATTCATTGCACTCTTAATTGTTTTTTATTATTACAAATATATGGTGGYTTCATTTTGTTATTTTGTTGAATTTAATGAATTTGAGTCRCTAATTCATAATGTATAAATTAATGAATAGAATCCATCAAATTTTTAGCTCAACCACAAAGCAATGTCGAACATAACTTAGGTAAAATGATAAAAACATTGTATTCCACAAAAATAATTTACATAGTTAGTTGTGCTTAGGATGTTGTGCATCTGATGGAAATTATTCCTTACTAACTTTAATGTTTACCCCTACTCCATACTAGATTTTAATTGAGTAAGCATGATATAATTTTGTAATATTCCCTTCCTAGTTCTTTTGTCAAAGTTTGATCACCAATTTCTTTACTATTCTTTGATAAACTGACTAGGAAGTTGATATATTAAATAATTACATGTTTTGGGCTAATTATCCCTTGAGATTTTGCATATATTGGGTTGATTATCTTGCAGGCATTACATGACACACAAAAACATGCTACTAACTTGTGTTAATGTTTTCAATATAATATAAGTTAGATAAAATTGTATTTCTTCTTATTAATTATGCCCTGTAAACTTATTAGCTAATCTAGTGCACCTCACATAGAGAAAATTGAACCGGGCACTTGCTACACGAAACTAGCTAAATGCCTGACAACATTGGTGACAATTGGTTCAGCTAACCCCTTGGGCTTGTTACTAGTTAAATCTAACTAAACATGTCCAAGTTATCTATTTTCAATTTAATTTTTAGTCCATATATCTCATCTTGAACTTATGTTATGCTTTGCTCCATGTTTCTTATGTGATTTTTTTTTTTACTTTCTTAATGGTCAAAATATATGGTGATCCTTGTATGTTGTGCATTTGGTAATTCTTCCTTCATGAATTTAATTTTTACCCTTAGTTCATGTGGATTTTTATATAGTTATCTTCATGGTGATATTGTTGCACTAGATTACTTTTGCAGGGAGGTTTTGAATATGTATCATAACTTTTTTGTCACTTGGATGCTTATACTTGTTGGCTTGTTTGATTAGTGTGGGAAATAGGGGTTTGAGTTCCTAATTCCTCCAATATATTATGAGCAATAAACATGTTAGTTATGAGACTTAGTTTGTTGTCATTTTCTTTTGTTAGTAGAATAATTACATGTGATGTTGGTGTTGTGGGTCTAGCAACAAAATTATTACTTGTGATTGGGGAGTGCTAGCTACAGTTTAAAGTTCATTCAATATGTCAAGTGTTGTTGCGAGCATATTCTAGTGGTGTGTTTTGAGTAGATATATATAATTATATGGGATGATCATTAGGTGGTGTTTCAAGGATATCATTAGATACCTCCAACATATTTTTTTTCCAAGTTACAATGCTCGAGGAAAACCCCCGAGTACTTCCTCTCATTTCAAGGATGGTACCCAGGGTAAATCCTAGAATCTTTAGGGAACAAGGCTGGGCAACAACAGGTCTCGAAGCAATTACAACAATATACTTCTTAAGAGCTCAACATGTCACTTTTCGAGAATTGAACATAGGTGGGGAAGATAACAATCATTCCTATAAACCACCCAAGCTAAACTCAATTGACAATCAGATACCTCCACCTTGTGTAACTTATTCTTACATTGATTAGTACTCTCTAAAATCTTTCAAATTATATATAATAAGCATGCTTTTACCTCTTGATGATCTACCGATAACTTTTGCATTATTGAGTACATGAACACGATTATTTGGGGTGGTCATGAGGTGGTCCGTTATTAGTGATTATAATTTGTCACCAGATACCTTTCTTTACATAATATATGTTGTCAGCATTTAGTACCCTATGAAATTTTTTCACTTATGTATGAAAGACATATTTTTTCCTCCTAGGGACTCATCGACAACTTTCACAATCTTGAGTTCATAAATGTGGTTGAATTATCTTCATGGATTAAAAACATGTCATCATACACCTCTTCTTTACATAATTGATGCTTCCACCATTTAGTACTCTTGGAATGCTTTCCAATGACATACGATATGCACGGTTTTTCCTCTCAGTGATCCATTGACAATTTTCACGATATTGGGTACATAAACACAATTATTTGGGATGGTCATGAGGTGGTTTGTTATTAGCAATTAAATTTTTACCTGACACCACTACTTTACATAGTACATGCTTCTACATTTAGTGCTCCCTTAAAGCTTTCAAAGGATATATGATATGCATCTAGTTTCACCTCTCAGTGATTCATCGACAACTTTCACAATTTTTATTACACAAACATGATTACTTGAGATGGTCATGACACCCTAGAAAGCATGATATGACCCAACCCAAACATCAAACCCAAGTTCCCAACTTACACAACAAAGCCACACACCAAATCCCATGTATTTAGTATTTAGAAGTAACATAAGTCATGAAACTGACACTACAAGGTGCATTGATCACACATATACATAGTGTGAAAAAAATATGATGCAACTAAAGACACATTCATTGTTGATTTCCATGTCGTCTCACCAATTAGATGTACTGACAATGCATGTTTTTTGTTAGGGACCTAACCTCCCTAAACCCTCACATAGGTAGAATAATATACTTTCCATGTAATAAAAGCCAATATTTATAAGGCCTAGTAATAAGGAAGAATAAATCAAATGTAAGAAGACCTAATAGAAGCTTCTAGAAGATCTTCCTGTAGATTGTTCTTTTGGTAGGTATATTTAGTATAAATAGGAGTCGAGGGTATGAGAAGTTTTTTTCTTGAGAATCATTGTAATAGAGTGTTGCTATGTTGGAGGTTGCCCCCTCGAAGAGGCAAGTGAACATTGTTTCCTATTAATAAAGATATTATTTTGGTGTTGTGGTTTCATATATTTTGTTGTTCCATTGTTATTCTCTGTAGTATTTTTTTTTTCTATTATTATAATAGATTTGGTACCCTACAAGTGGTATCACAGCACTTTCCTTGCTTGAAAATTGTGGGTTATTTTTTTCCAGGGTAGAGATGTATTTCGGTGTCTTAAAGCTACAAAGATCTGTCGTTCAATGCATAAATATGTGGTCAGGGAAGATTACATGCAGGAACTACAAGTGGTACGTAAGCACACATTGTTGGCCACCGTTGCAACCCTTGTTGGTACCCCTTCGAGTGGTATTGGTGGTTTGTTATTCATTGTACATTGATAAGAAAAAGGGTTTTTGAAAATGTACTTGTTGCAATTGTTGCACCATGCCAAGAAGAGCATGATGTAATTGATGTAAGTGGTGAAGTAAAGTGAGTGATCAAGTAGCATTGAAAGTGTATTGATGAGAAATATCCATTGCACTCTTAATTGTTTTTTATTATTACAAATATATGGTGGTTTTGTTTTGTTATTTTGTTGAATTTAATGAATCTGAGTCGCTAACTCATAATGTATAAATTAATGAATAGAATCCATCAAAAAAAATTCTCAACCACAAAGATATCATTGTCAAAAATAATTTAGGTAAAATAATAAACACATTGTATTGCACAAACATAATTTACATAGTTAGTTCTGCTTAGGATGTTGTGCATCTGATGGAAATTCTTCCTTACTAGCTTTAATGTTTACCTCTACTCCATACTAGATTTTAATTGAGTAAGCATGATATATTCTTGAAATACTCTCTTCCTAGTTCTTTTGTCAAAGTCTAATCACCAATTTCTTCACTATTGTTTGATAAAATGACTAGGAAGTTGATATACTAAATAATTACATCTTTTGGGCTAATTATCCCTTGAGATGTTGCATACATTGGGTTGATTATCTTGCAGGCATTACATGACACAAAGAAACATGCTACTGAATTTTGTTAATGTTTTCAATATAATATAAGTTAGATAAAAATTTATTTCTTCTTATTAATTTTGCCCAAGTTAATAGTTAAATACTTTTTCCTCTAAGTAAATCCTCGTGAAGAAACCTAATGGGTGCTTCCCTACATTTGTTGATGGCATCTCTGGTAAACTTATTAGCTAATCTAGTGCACCTCACATAGGGAAATTTGAACCGGGCACTTGCTACACGAAACTAGCTAAATGCCTGACAACATGGGTGACAATTGGTTGAGCTAACCCCTTGGGCTTGTTACTAGTTAAATCTAACTAAACATGTCCAAGTGATCTATTTTCAATTTAATTTTTAGTCCATATATCTCATCTTGAACTTATGTTATGCTTTGCTCCATGTTTCTTATGTAAATTTGTTTTTTACGTTCTTAATGGTCAAAATATATGGTGATCCTTGTATGTTGTGCATTTGGTAATTCTTCCTTCATGGATTTAATTTTTACCCCTAGTTCATGTGGGATTTTTATATAGTTATATTCATGATGATATTGTTGCACTAGATTACTTTTGCAGGGAGGTTTTGAATATGTATCCTAAGTTTTTTGTCACTTGGATGTTTATGCTTGTTGGCTTGTTTGTTTAGTGTGGGAAATAGGGGTTTGAGTTCCTAATTCCTCCAATATATTATGAGAAATAAACATGTTAGTTATGAGACTTAGTTTCGTGTCCTTTTCTTTTGTTAGTAGAATAATTACATGTGATGTTGGTGTTGTGGGTCTAGCAACAAAATTATTACTTGTTTGAAGTTCATTCAATATGTCAAGTGTTGTTGCGAGCATAATCTAGTGGTGTGTTTTGAGTAGATATATATAATTATATGGGATGATCATTAGGTGGTGTTTCAAGGGTATCATTAGATACCTCCAACGTGTTTTTTTTCCAAGTTACAATGCTCAAGGAAAACCCCCGAGTACTTCCTCTCATTTCGAGGATGGTACCCAAGGTAAATCCTAGAATCTTCAGGGAACAAGGCTGGGCAACAACAGGGCTCGAAGAAATTACAACAATATACTTGTTAAGAGCTCAACATGTCACTTTTCGAGAATTGAACCTAGGTGGGGAAGATAACAATCATTCCTATCAACCACCCAAGCTAAACCCAATTGACAATTAGATACCTCCACCTTGCGTAACTTATTCTTCCACTGATTAGTACTCTCTAAAATCTTTCCAATTATATATAATATGCATGCTCTTACCTCTTGATGATCTACCGATAACTTTTGCATTATTGAGTACATGAACATGATTATTTGGGGTGGTCATGAGGTGGTCCGTTATTAGTGATTATAATTTTTCACCAAACACCTTTCTTTACATAATATATGCTTTCAACGTTTAGTACCCTATGAAATTTTTTCACTTATGTATGAAAGACATATTTTTTCCTCCTAGGGACTCATCGACAACTTTCACAATCTTGAGTTCATAAATGTGGTTGAATTATCTTCATGGATTAAAAACATGTCATCATACGCCTCTTCTTTACATAGTTGATGCTTCCACAATTTATTACTCTTGGAATGCTTTACAATAACATACGATATGTGTGGTTTTTCCTCTCAGTGGTCTATTGACAACTTTCACGATATTGGGTACATAAACACAATTATTTGGGATGGTCATGAGGTCGTTTGTTATTAGCAATTAAATTTTCACCTGACACCACTGCTTTACATAGTACAGCCTTCTACATTTAGTGCTCCCCTAAGTCTTTCAAAGGATAAATGATATGCATCTAGTTTCACCTCTTAGTGATTCATCGACAACTTTCACAATTTCTATTACACAAACATGATTACTTGAGATGCTCATGACAGCCTAGAAAGCATGAAATGAACCAACCCAAACATCAAACCCAAGTTCCCAACTTACACAACAAAGCCACACACCAAATCCCATGTATTTAATCCTTAGATGGAACATAAGTCATGAAACTGACACCACAAGGTGCATTGATCATACAGATACATAGTGTGAAAAAAATATGATGCAACTAAAGACCCATTCATTGTCGATTTCCATGTTGTCTCACCAATTAGATGTAGTGACAATGCATGTTGATTGTTAGGGACCTAACCTCCCTAAACCCTCACGTAGGTAGAATAATATAGTTTCCATGTAATAGAAGCCAATATTAATAAGGCCTAGTAATAAGGAAGAATAAATCAAACGTAAGAAGACCTAATAGAATATTTTGCTTCTAGAAGATCTTCCTCCAGATTGTTCTTTTGGTAGATATATTTAGTATAAATAGGAGTTGAGGGTATGAGAAGTTTTTTTCTTGAGAATCATTGTAATGGAGTGTTGCTATGTTGGCGGTTTCCCCCTCGAAGAGGCAAATGAACATTGTTTCCTATCAATAAAGATATTATTTTGGTGTTGTGGTTTCATATATTTTGTTGTTCCATTGTTATTCTCTGTAGTATTTCTGTTTTTCTATTATTATAATAGATTTGGTACGCTACAAGTGGTATAAGTGCACTTTCCTTGGTAGAAAATTGTGGGTTATTTTTTTCAGGGTAGAGATGTATTTCGGTGTCTTAAAGCTACAAAGATTTGTTGTTCAAGACATAAACTTGTGGTCAAGGAAGAATACATGCAGGAACTACAATTGGTAATTAAGCGCAAATTGTTGGCCACCCTTGTAACCCCTTTTGGTACCCCTTCGAGTGGTATCACATTAGATAACACCTGTATACGGATCGGCCTAGATATCCTGCAGCCCTCCGTAGATAAACCAATCGGTCGCCTCACTACTATAGTGCCACCGAGAACAACACTCAAGAAGATACTCTATAGTACCTTGGTAGTCAGGTAGTATGGCTAAGGGCGTGTGTAACAACCCTAATTAATTCTTTAATTATCATGAATGATAAATATTAGTTTAATGAATTATTAAAATAGATTTTATGGAGACTTTATTATAATATTATTATTATTGGTAGTTGAACCATTTAATGGGAGGGATAAGGTGGTTGAGGAATTAATGAGGGGTAAGGCGGTTGGGGAAATGGATTGGAGGGAGGAAGATAAGGGAGAAGGGAGAACTCGGGGAGGGGATCTTTGGTTTGGTGATCTTTTTGGGTTTATGGCAAGGTAAGGAAATGGGGAGAGGAAGAAGGAGAAGGGAGGAAAGAATAGTTTGGCTTACAGTTTTTCTTGAGGACTCTCACAGGGGCATCGTTGTTGCTGGGAATTTTGGGCTCGGGGGCCAGGAAACCGTAAGGATTCTTGGAGCTACAGAGTCGGAGAGGTTGTTCCTAGTTGGTTGGGAGGTTACTCAGTTTGGGAAGGATCCATCGGCTTCAGGTTCATCATCATCAATAGCATCATCATCTTCAAGTTCAGCATTAGGTTGAGGTAAATACTTTATGCATTCCCTTATACTGTTGTTCATTATGCTCATTATGTTGTTCATTGTGCTCATTATATTGTTGTTCATTATGCTCATTATACTGTTGTTCATTATTATATTGTTGTTCATTATTATTATGTTGGAACAGTAAATAAAGAACTAAATTCGAAAGAATTTATGTATTTGTATTTAATTTTATGAGGCTTTGTATGCCCAGACCTTACATATGGTATCAGAGCCAAGTTTCAAAACTTGGACCAGGGCCTACCCACCTGTAAGAATGAAGGTTTAGGAATGTTGTTCCAGCAATAACCCAGAAATTTAAACATCCCTTAAATAGTTATATTGAAACCATTTACAACAAATTAGAAATGTTCCCTAAAACCCTTGGACTTAACAAAAAAAAAAACACTCAGAATTGACCCAGAAAACCTTAGAAACTGTTGTAAGTTTGAAGGGGGAGGTGGTACAAAAGAACCCCAAAATGTCTATGAATGTTTTGGAACTTGTTAATCTATGAAAACCAACGCATGTTCACTTGTGAACCTGTAAGAAGCCTCACCTGTAAAAGGGGAACAATTAAAAATAAAAATTAAGCTTGACCTATAAAAGAGTTAAAGAATAATTTTTTATTTTTTATTTTTTTTATAAAAGTTAGATGAGCTATTTCTTTAACAAAAATTATGTAGCATGATAAAATAAAAATAAAATGAAAATTGTTTTTTTTATATACAAATCCACTTAAAATTTTCTTTCTTACTTAATTTTCTAAATAAATTGGGAACTATAATATATATACTCGTGAAAATAAAAGCAATTTTAATAGGGTATTTAAATAAAAGTTTCAAAAAAAAAAACTGCAAACCCTAACCGTGGGCAAAGAAGGGAGCATGTCTCATTCCTACCATTGGCCACACCCTTCCAAACTGAAACAAGCCAACTTGGCCGTGTCAAAATCCCCCATACATTCCTGGGCCGTATCTCATTCTTGGGCGTTAGTAGGCTCGGCCATGGCAGCCATGACCCACAGCCTCTACAACACACAGCCCAACATCCAAGCACGAATCCCACAACCCAATTCTAGTCAGTCGAGAACGAGCACCTAAGCACCACTAGCATCATCGAATGCCAAAGGGAGAAGCTCGCAAGGGGTGTTTCTTTATCACAACACCCACACAAAGTACAAGGGAAGAGCCCACAGGCCCATTTGGTTTGCACTACCCCAGAGCCACGAGGTTTTCACGATGGCCAGAGATGGAACAGATTCTTTTCTGCCCCTGATATTCATATTTGTAGCTTCATATTTGCGCCAGATCCACGAGGGATCCCACAAGGGAATTCCTTGCTCATTCTAAATGAGCTTCAAATTACAAGTCACCACGAGCTATCGATCAACACAACATACAAGTAGCACCAAAGCTAAGGGAGGAGATTGTTATCGCACAGTTTGTATTTTAGGTCACAGGCTAAAGGATAGAGGACAAACTGGCATAACAGGAACCTTCCCCACCCAATGTCACCTCAATGGGGAGGTTCTTTCTATTTAGGGAGGTTAGCCCAGGGGATACGTCCCTGGTAACCTGGGGTTTGAAGAGTCAATGGATACAAGGTCAAGTGTTTAAGATTTCCCTCCTCGCAGGTTACCACCAGTATCAGATAGCCCAGCTAATCAACCAATAAAGAAGTGAAGTCCCTGTTGAAAACACCTGCCCGGAACAAGGTAATAACAACACAACATGTATTTTTGTAGACTATAACTCAAAGGGTTAGTACTTAT
>ML796748.1:184838-209463 GCA_009831015.1 Picea engelmannii
GGGGGCATGTTAGGGACCTAACTTCCCTAACCCCTCATTTAGGTAGAATAATATGTTTTCCATGTAATAAAGGCCAATATTAATAAGGCCTAGAGATAAGGAAGAATAAGTCAAATGTAAGAAGACCTAATAAGAGCTTTCGCTTCTAGAATATCTTCCTCTAGATTGTTCTTTTGGTAGATAGATTTAGTATAAATAGGAGTCGAGGGTGTGAGAAGTTTTTGTCTTGAGAATCATTGTAATATAGCGTTGCTCCGTTGGAGGTTTCCCCCTCGAAGAGGCAAGTGAACATTGTTTTCTATCAATAAAGATATTATTTTAGTGTTGTGGTTTCATATACTGTGTTGTTCTATTGTTATTCTCTGCAGTATTTTTGTTTTTTTGTTATTATAATAGATCTGGTACCTTACATTGTTGCAAAATATGATGCAATATGACTTCAATGTTGTGAGCCTTTTGTGTAGGTTGACCTTAATTACACAAAATGAGATGCAAATCGGATGTAAGATCAATGGTATGTCTCTTGAGCAACCTTGATAGGGCATCTATGATGCACATATGCAATGCCAAAGCCCAGTATTATAGTAGTGAAGATAACATACAAGCATTGTCTTTAGTCATTATGGATTTTCTACTAAAATAATATACATTCATTGATCAATCATTTCATAAGAAAGTATATTATTTTATCATTTTAGTTCACTTGTGGAAACAACATTCATAAAATATGTTTTGCTTAAATTAGTTCCTCTCTAACTTTAACTCTAGTTAAATCTCAAGACTGTACAGTTCTTTAACTTCAATTAAATATTAGGACTACACGATTCTATCCCTTCACAATCTCATTAAATCTTAGGATTACATGATTTTATCTCTTTACATCTTCTTACCTTAGTAAATTCAAACAACACATAAAATGAAAGGTTGTTAGTGCACTTACAACATCAACTCCCTATATGGAGGGGGCTTATCCCACATATAAGGTCTCATACATCAATTTGGTGTCTAACTAAGTTAAATTATTATTATCATTATCATTATATACACCAAAATATATAAATAAATAATTAAAGAACAAAAACATACTTAAAAACAAAACACAAAAATTTACATTATATAAAAAATAAAAAAATAATTATTTGTTTTAACTTTATTAATAATCAAAATATTAATACCAATAAGAAAGTTTTTTAAACATAAATTAAAAAAACAAATCATAAATTTTATTCATATTTAAATTTCATAATAATCCAATTTAACCTTCTTTTTTAAATAAAACACAAGAAATGACATTATGCAAAAATAAAAATTTGATTATTTGTTTTAAGATTATTAATAATCAAAAGAAATTGAATTATTTGTTTTATCAATAATCAAAATATTTATATTTATATGAAATTTTTTAGACATAAATTAAAAAAAATATCATAATCATTATTTATATTTAAATTTCATACATAATCCAATTTAACATTTTCCTAAATAGAACAAAAAAATATGATGTAAAAATAAAAATTTATTTATTTGTTTTAACATTATTAATAATCAAAATATTAATTTTTTTTTTAACATTATTAATAATCAAAATATAAGTATATTGATACTTATATGAAAAAAATAAAATAAACATAAATTAAAAAAATGTTATAAATATTATCCATACATAATTTATTTTAATGTTTTTCTAAGTTACAAAGGTGAGAGAAAAGCCGAGAGAAAACCCTCTAAGTACAATAAGGTTCAAAGTCATTATAACAATATACTCGTTATGAGTTAAGGTTCAAAGCCATTATAACAATATACTCGTTATGAGTTCTATATATTATTTGCAGGAATTGAACTTGGGTAGGGAGGATAACAATATTCCATCCAAACCAGTTAAGCTAAACCCATTTAACACACAATCCAATTTCACTTATTTCCAACTTATTCCATTTTTTAAATTTCTATAATTGAAAAAAAAATAACACAATAAATTCTTCACTATTTAAAAAGTGTGACACAAAATCAGCATCATGTTGATACCTAAATCACATTATTAAATATTTATCTCAGGTTAACAATATTAATAAAAAGGTGAATCGTTGTGACACACAATCGTTATCATGTTAATGGCAAAATCACATTATCATATATGCACATGATTAACACTATTATGCCAATGACACATCAAAATGCAGTAGTCTAAACGTTCTACCTTTTGGACGTTTTCTCGCAACTTTTTTCCGTTTGATTTTGCCCAAAATCCGATGATGAATGGTTGGATCTGCATATTTGAGTGGATAAGTTTGTATAATCCGAGTGCCCCATGGGTTTCTCATCACGCTGAATCCATTTATGCATTCATAAATGCAATTTAAATAACAGAAAATAGTGATTTTGTCCAAATTTACATCGTTGGATTTCGGCCAAAAAACTCAAAAGGTAGAACGTTTAGCCAACGCCCATCAAAATTAATTATAGTATATTTTGTCACAAAGTTATATGTGAAGCAATAATAAATATCGAATTTAAGAGGTTATCCATTCTATTATATATCATTAGCATATTTTTTAAAGGGGTGAATATGGTTATTAAATTAATTTAAGATAGTGTTTTGATATTAATATTGTTAATATAAATGGTTTCAAAAGTGTAGATTAGTTGGTGATAGAGTGTATTGTTAAGGTATTCCTTGTGACATCATTGGTTTGAACCTTGCAAAGCTATTTGTATCGCGCATGAGACCGTAGGATATGCCTAAAGATTATAGTGGCAGCTATCAAAATCGACCTCGTGTCACACGAGTACGAGCTTCTCTAGTTGATGATTCCACCAAATACAAAAAAATATATATTGTTAATATAAATTATAGAAGTTTTCTTCGAACCCGGAGGAAAAAGAATCCTAAACTATCATTGGAATCTTGGGACGGATACTAACAACAAAGCTGAGGCCTATGCACTGCTAAAAGGCATTCAACTCGCCCAGACTCAACAAATCTGAGAGTTGAACGCCCTTGGAGACTCCAAAAATATAATAAGAATGATGCTCCACGGGTCCAACCCATGATATTTAAGCCTAAAACAAATAATGGATAGAATAAGAGTGGAATCTCGAGACATCAAGATAATGTTCTATCACATAATGAGAGAAAACAACAAAGAAGTAGATAAAATGGCGAATGCAGCCATTGGGAAAACGCTTGGTTCCTTAAGTGTGGACGGAGTGGTAACATCAGCCCCCTGTTCTAATGCATAATATGACTGAGTGCCATTCTGGTAAAGCGGAGGGAGATGTTAGGAGGTGCTTCATCGAGGCCTTAAGCAGAAGTGATGGTCACATGAACAGGACAGGGGCTCAAGCTCCTCAAGTCGCTAGCTCAAGAAAAACCAAGGGGGGAGAGCAAGAAAACATGAGCGGGGGTGGGGACCCCAGTGACTGGAGAACAAGCCCAGCCAAGCGGAGGAGTTGTGTCGTCAAAAGAACAGGTGAGGAGCTAGCTCTCAACCACGTGGAACAGGGCAGCATAGGAATGAACAGGTGGCAAGGGAGATCAAGACACATCGCCTAAGGGGAAGCGGCAGTTAACGACATAAGTAGGGTAATCATGATGCGAAAATCTTAGAAGGACAATCCTTCAGCGTTCGTGGTAGTGTATGTCACCAAGGACCAGAAGAGGATGGATAAGGTACGACAAATCCCTGCCGCACAACATACTCACATACTCGCCTTCTCGACGTCGGCAACACCTTCAAACTCGGGTTCATGGAGTTTGATGGAACTATTCACAGAGAATTTCCAACACGCAAGCAGGTTAGCACTTTCATAACATTAATGGATTCATGGGAGATTATGGCCCCGTCCTCGAGCCTGAGTATGTTTAGAAGATTAATAGCCTGGGTAAATTCATCGGCTCCTTCTTTTCCGTTGGGCGTCCAGATTATTTTCATTCATCTCTCTTCGAATTCTTTTCTGCTTTTCTCGCTCATTCTACGCCCTTCTCGTCATTCTCGCCCCTAGAAGCCTCAGCAGACCCATCCTGAGCCCCCCCTCTCGGATACCTGGACCCTCTTTTCCATCTCCTCGCTCGACATGTCGCCTCTGACCTCTCTCGTTTCGCCGTTGAAGTTCTGTGACCCTCTTTTCTCCCTGCTCAGCCCGTGGGTTCCGACACGTCTCATGTTGAAAGCCCGAAAACTTCAGGTTCAAAGTGTATTAAGTATATGCAGCAATGAAGAAAGGTAAAGGAGTCTCAGCGGACTCAGGGCATTGGGTCGAGGCTCCATTTGAAGAGGAGTGTGATGGTTGCAGCAAGATTACACTCCAAATTGGAGCAGTTGGTGCCACCAGGGCCTTTGAACTTGAAACGTTGTCCCAGCATAGACACATGATCGAGAAGCTTCAAGACGAGAGCTATGCCCAGAGAAGCCAGATAGAGGAACATTGCATGAAAATGGAGGCAATGCAAAGGAGATTAGATCAGTTGGAAGGTGCGCAACAACCACCAAGCAACCCGAGAGAGCAACAGGAAAATTCCAAGAAGGAACGGTCGATTTCAGTAAACCAAATTCCAGACTTGAACGAGCTGCATCCGGAAACTATGCTAGACATACAACAGGTCAAACTGGAAAAGGGTAACTAAACTATGGTGTTTTAATGTTTTGTCTTACAATCTGTATTAACATAATCTTCTATGGGAGTTATCTGGGGAACTATATCCTTAGAAATTTTGTTAGAAAAGGGAGTTGCAATAGAAAATGCTACTGTTACAAAACTGCACCTCGGATTTGCAATAGGTTCTCTCTAAGTGGCATCTCTCGAAGGTCTATAATGACCATTTTTTTGTAAATTAGTAGATTCTTCCACACCTCTAATATATATTTTCCCAGTTTCTGTTAAAAATATATATATATATATATAAATTATAGAAGTTTATTCAGATATATTTTTTGTTTTGGAAATGAGAAATATGAACATTTTAATGATTTGGGTCATCATGTGAATCGAGATAATGTTGAGAGAGTTGTTTTTGTTGTGCTGTTAGATGCTAAAAAAAACACATAAAAAAGAACAATTAATTAACGTGTTTTCTTAAAAATAACTAGTTTAAATCAATAAATTTCACATAATGAATTTTTTTTTCAGAAGTACCACTCTCAAGAAAAACATTCAACATAATTAAATATTTCAAAAATTAAAAACATATAAACTCCTTTTCAATTGAAATTTAAAATTCAATATTAAAATTGAAGTGTATTCCATGTCAGTTTTCTTTTTAATAAAATCAATCCAATAATTTACAATTTCTTATTTCACGGTGTTGAAAAACTAAAATTAATTCTCTTAAATATATATGTCATCTCCCATTATGATACCTGCTACCGACCAAATTAGCAGCCTCGTTAAGGTCCTTTGAGGCGCTAAGACTGTACTACATAGGACAAGTGCCCAATATCACCACGACACAAGTCCTTCCCTATTCAAGCCCAACTCCTACACTAAAGGATTTTGGGAGGCTTCCCTAACACAATAACTTCACTCGAAAATTAGTAGACCAGTGCCTATGTGATACGGAGGTGAAGATAGGAGTTAATTATTAAACTAACTAATCTGGAATGATAAATAAATAACAAAAATAATGCAGACCAACAAAATAAAACCACTTAAGATTCATAAGATAAAGCAACATAATAGTGCAAAAAAGTGATGAAAGCTCTTACCAATTCCTGGAATAAAGTTTCTTAAGTACACACCTTTTGGTAATGTGGTTGTACTTTGAGTTGTTCCTTGTTGTCCTAAGTTTTTGGATCTTTCAAACACATAAAGAGAGCACAAAAATCCAAGAAACATAGCCCTTTTTAGGCCTCCCACAAGTGTTAAACACCTTAGATCAATAGATCTGTGGGCTAGGAAGCTTGGGAACCAAGCTAAGAGTGATTTCCTATGCCTAAAGCTTTAGATCTGCAACAAAATGGTAGTTTTCAGCAATTTAGAAACTGCTTTACAGATTTGGGGTTCAATTCTCCCTAGGGTCAAAACCCAAAAAATTATTCCAGCCAACAAATAGATTTGTTTTTGGCTCAAAATTGATGATACATTCCATAAAATAATAGATTTAAATCTACAAAACAAATATGGAAATCAAACAGGGGTTTTTTCAGATAATTACTTACTTGAACGCCTCGTATGGGTGAGAAATTAGGTAGACATGGTGTATGCTTTGTTGTTATAAATTTCAAATATGCACAATTACTCACGATACACTTGTGAAATATATCATAAATTTGCAACAAACCAAAGGGTAAATTATCTTTGGGTAGAGTATAATTCTATGACAAAATCCAAAGATCTACTAGCTAGAAAGATATGAAACTCTTAGAAGAAGCTAGGAAATATTTTTATGTTTTTTGGTTATTTATATTTTATGTTTTTTGTATTTTTTTAAGGGGAAATTAAAAGAGATTGATTGGATTTTTAAATAAAATTGGTTGAAGTAGCGAGGCTTACCTCAGGCCTTGCCTTTACCTTCCTAGTGTTGGATTGCAATCACAACCCTTTCTAAGTTCGCCGCAGAATTTGGACTAGAAGTTGGGTTTGGAATTGATGCACTATCGCCCCCATTCTAGTATATAATAATCATATTGCTTATAGATATTGTCAAGAAAGCTTCATTAGTAGGATGGTCTCCAACCATTAGATCAACATGGATGTGAAATGAGATATCCTTCGTGTTGAAGATACCCTCGATAAGAGTTTATCCAACACTTGGATTTGAACCACTTGACACCACCAAAGTAGTAGATGAGACGAAGTCTAGATCTCTCCTTCCGCGTAACTATGTAGTCTCTCGTTGGATTGATCCAATAGCCCTGCAAATAATACGGAAAAAACAATATCTATTCTATGAAGCACCCTTACAATTAGTCAAGAAGAAATAACATAGAATAATCAACCCATGAAATGCACTAGAAAATAAATGTTCTTATTGGATGGCATAAATGATCTCACAATTCAACAACAACCTAATTGGAAGGAGGGATAAGCTTTTTATAGATTCTCTTCGTATCAACTAATTTGTCTCTCCCAGTTAAAAAAATGTGTTCAACTTGTCATTCACAATGGTGGGAGACTAAATAATTTATAAAAATGATTTTTATCATTAAAATACCATTTTTACCCAATAAACATATTCCCACCAAAAGGGTTTGACTTGCTTGATTTAGGCAACAACGACTAATAGAATGTGTCAACAATGGTCGGTTTTTTATTATAATAATAATAATAATCTATTTTTAAGGTCATGGCCAAGCCCCCCTTTGGATTTGAACTTGTGACCTCTTAGGAGGAAACCCTTTGGATTTGAACTTGTGACCTCTTAGGAGGAAACACATGTTCTTAATCATTAGGTTCACTCAGGTTGTACAATAATAATAATAATCTATTTTTAAGATCACGCAACTGGTAAAGTTTACGGAGGTATACATACCTTACCCCCTCCAAATTTGAACTTGTGACCTCTTAAGAGGAAACACATGTTCTTAACCATTAGACCCACTCAGACATAACCATTACATCACTGAAACGATTTAATAAATATCCAACCACAATTAGTTTTGAATTACAACTTAACAAATTTAACGGCTATTTCGATTGGGTCGATGGCGGTTTTGATTGGAACGATTGTTCAACGGCTCACTCAGATCAACCCAGGCTCATTTTATGCTTCACTAGTTTTAAATGCTAGTGGCTCATTTTATTATGGTATGGTAGTTGATTTGGACGCTGGCGGCTTCTTCATTTGGCGACTACTAGCTCACATGGCGGCTCTTTCTATTCGGTGTGGTAGCTCCATTATATATGTAATGACTCCTTTATTATAAGCCAAGACTCTTCTTTATAACACATGATTTCATTAATGGGTGGGTCGCTCTCTTCAAAGAAGAATGCCACGGCCATATTAGAATGTTCACCATTTAATCAATTCCAATTCCAATTCCAACACTTGCTTTGGGCTCTTCATATAAGACAAACAAATGTAGTGGACCATGACATCATTCTCCACTCACTTTTTTTTTACCATAGTTTAATATCATTACCTACCAAAGTTAATGTATCATTCCCTACCAAAGTCAATGTATCATTCCCTAATAGAATGGTGGGTTAAAGCTTCTTCACCTTCGACTTTTTTTTTCCAGATGAGAAATTAACTCGCTGGGAACCCACCCCGATACTTCCCCACATAGTGGATGATATGGGAGTGGAAAAGCAGCAGGAACTCATAGCTAGGCTTGAACATGTGACCTCTAATAATTTTCTTAAAATATTTTAATATGGTTTTTAACTCTCTTTTTAATCATCTAGATTCTTATTTTAATATTTTTTCAACCATTGTATTCTTGTTTTTATCTTATAAATTTATTCTCCAACATACTCTTTTTTTTCAACTATTAACTTTTTTCAACTATTAACTTGTTTTAAGATTTCTTATTTTAATTTAACATTCTCAATGGTTATGGTTAGTTTGTTAATAAGTTCTTAATTTCAATACCAACATTTCAACTTTTACTGCTCTCTAAACTTTCTCAATTATTTACATGTTTTAGGATTTTTCTTTTCAAATATTTCTTTTTTCCAGATGAGAAATTAACTCGCTGGGAACCCACCCCGATACTTCCCCACATAGTGGATGATATGGGAGTGGAAAAGCAACAGCCCCAGGGACTCATAGCTAGGCTTGAACCTGTGACCTCTCCCCAAACTGGGAGAGCGTGCGCACATCTTGCCAACTGAGCTATCCCTTGGGACTATCTTCACCTTCGACTTAGTATGYGTGTATCCTTGGAAAAGGGGTGGCCCTTTTATAATATAAAGTAACKTGTTTTCTTTTTAATCGCTTGAAAATTAAATTAATAAAAGGAGATGGTCCCTTTTATAACTTTTGATATGCTTTTTAAATGTCACATTACTATAATTTTGTTGAATCCACGTAAACGTTCCAAATTAAAGAACTCTGCCACATGGGGCTTGACACTAGATGTTGGATTTTCCTTTACATGTCAATGAAGGATCCTCTTTTGCCACATTTTCCTCCATAAACATGTCAATGTGACCCTTAGGCAATTTATTTCACCTTAAAAACTTGTCTTTTATCAAAATTTTAATGGGGCATGTTGAGTACACATCATGATGGTCAATCTAAGTCCTTGATGTATCTTGGCCTCAGGACCAATGCATTGGGTTTATGAACATCTCGAGAAACATGATATTGTTGTGAATTGTGAGACTGCCATGTTGAGAATTGTGAATGAAAAATGTACCAAGGCCAAGAGATGCATACAGAGTCTAGACACATGATCGTGTGGGAAATGACATAGGTGTGCAAGACCATGGGCAGACTAGCTCTACAAAGTGCGACCACCCCTACAAGAACATGTCTCCCAAAAATCATGTGTCCCAACAAATCCACTTCAAGACCTCCAATCCTATCCAGGACGAAAGGAAATGAGAGTGGGGACTAGAAGGACCGGGCATGGCCAACCACAAAGGCCTAGGACACCACATACAAAGGCATTCACATGGCCTAAGGCTCTAACTTGCGTCTTCATGGGTTTACAATGGTGTAGCCAGGGGAAAAATCATAGGGTACCTCTCTAAGAAGTAACAACTGGCTTCAATTGTGGGACATGTACTCTTCTTGGGAGGATGTGAGAACCCCAGAATCTCAACCTGTATGCCTGAAACAATCTCACGAAATTTGCATTAAATGCTAGGAGAGGGAATAGGACACAAGGTTTTATCCCTTCCTAGAAGTCAAAAATAGACTAAAACAAAATCCATCTAATATAGGAGAAAATATTAAAGCAAAACTGAAAGGAAATAGCAATAGTAATCTAAACTAGACTAATGCTCATAATAGAGATCTTATTCATCCTACCTACTTTGATCAACGAAATAAAATATGTTAAGTAAAATTGAATAACTAATGCAACCACCACATAAATTCAACATTACCTTGGGTCTTAACTTTGTGCTTGGTTGCTAAGCAAAAGAGAGAAATGTCGAACCTATAGAAATCATGCATCAAAACTTTCTTCATAGATTGGACCAAATCTTTGACATAATCCTCATCATGTAGAAGAAAATAGAAGAAGTGCCATGGTTCATTGGGGCTATTGCAAGCTTCTTCAACCCATAAGTCAGTAGGGTTGATGTACTTATCATTCTTATATTCAACATTGCACAATTCATCAGTGCTACTCGTCGATTGTCAAGTAAATAGGGCTTTGATGGAAGCTCTAGTTGAAAATTGCATACACATTGTTGCCCTTCCTGGTTGTGTCTAGTCACATTCATAAACAAATGGTGAGAAAACCATGAAAACTATAAGAGCATGTGAACCTGTAAGTTATGGTTGGTTGCTTTGGTGTCTAAGGTTGAAAGATCATGAAATAAGTTTGAAATTGAACATGTTGCGGCCTTCCCACCACTATGAACCTT
The DNA here is from genome assembly GCA_009831015.1 of Picea engelmannii. Lineage (NCBI taxonomy): Eukaryota > Viridiplantae > Streptophyta > Pinopsida > Pinales > Pinaceae > Picea > Picea engelmannii. The sequence continues at coordinate 195,318 of ML796748.1, forward strand.
AAACTCTCATTGTCAAATGGATCTTTGTATACTTGAGGACTATTGATTAAGGATATCTATGACTGAATATTTTTTGTTGTTTTGTGAGTGTGAAAGTTCCCTTTATGCACCTGTAAATGCAGTTGTTCTTGTATCATGGAGAAATTTGGTCACTCACATCGCCGAAACTCTACAATCTCATGCTCATCATTCTTTGTATCATAGATGCGATCATCGTCAAAATGATAGTAGCTTGTATCCCATTTGCATATGTCGACCTAAAGGAATGCATCAATATTTTAAATCTTTGTGCAATTATGTTCTCTATCTGGTGAAGAATTGTCCACCAAGTTGTCCCCTTATGAATCATTGTAAGATGTATCATGAAAATCAGATGATCGAAAAGGAATATAGGCTGTCATATTTGTACTTTCATTTGAAGGTGGGAGTGTGGGTTCCTGAATATCATTGTTGACAATGCTTTCTTCATCCCTTTGATCTTCAATTGCATCTTGATTCTCGATGGAAAGATGAGAAAATTCCTCTCCACTGCTCTCTACTATGATTCTTTCCTCTTCTTTATCCACGTGGCTAGAAATGTATTCTTTCATATCAATCATAACCCTGTCACCCTCTATAAGATAAGACTTTTCACCACAATTTTTTTTTATTTTGGAGACAAATGGTCTCTTTATGCCCTTCTTCTACAAGATCTTCTTTACCACTTGCCTCATCCATTTCTTCAAGGCTTTTCAAATAAGTCTCCCATAAACCACCACCATTTTTTGAACCTAGTCGATTATGTGACAGTGTCTCATGGGAGGGAATCGAAGGAGAAACCTCTTTATAGAGATCATCTTCAAGCTTTTGTATACGAGGCTCGTAATAATCTGTTTTGATATAGTTTGAAAAGAAATTGAGTGCATCCATTTTCTCTTTTGCATAAACATCATGATCTTCGTTGTTACTACTGATCTCAATATCTTCCATAGGAAGACCAAGATCATCCTCAATAATTCTCTGTGCAGAATATAATTCTTTCATTTCATGAACTTGGGGCAACCAACCTGTCGAATCATAATCCTAACTTGTACAAAATGCTTCCAAAATTTTTGCAAAAGACAAAAACATGCTTTTTCCAAGGCTTTCATACCACATATGTGCAAACCCACTCAAATTTATTGTAAAAAATTTCATCATGAGATTCTCGTGGAAGAATTCATTTTTCTTACAAAATGTAATAAAGGTAGAGATGTATTTTACAACTGAATCCCCATATCCATAGAAAACGGGAAAGTCCTCGTCCCCCTCTGTATCAATTATATGATCATGGGGAAAACTCTTCATATCTTAAAAGTCAACCGGAGCATAACATTTTTCCAACCATGGAGGGAGCTCCTCCATCTTTCTTTATTCGTAGAACTCAAAGTAAGGCTAAAATGAAAAACTCGGATGGAAAATATCTATTAAAATACCACAATGGAGTCACCAATACATACCTTACTTCTTACCTTGGAGAGTGGCTTCTTGTAATGTACCTCTTTATTATGTTTGGTTCAAGTGGAGTCACTAGATGAGATCCTTACAAGTTAGTCAATAAAATAATAATATCACCAAGATACAAAACAAGAAAACTTACCCAGATGATGTCGTTGGAGAACTGGGCCAAATGACCTTGCTCCTCGACAACGATGCCAAAAAATGTTGTTGACCAAACTAGCAGTGTCATCAAGGTCCCTCAAGGCACTAAGGTGGTACCACGTATGACAAATGCCCAATGTCACTGTGGCACAAGTCCTTCATTGTTCAAACCCAACTACTACATTAAAGGACTTTGGGAGGCTTCCCTAACACAATAACTTCACCCGAAAATTAGTAGAATAATGTCTATGTGATATAGAGATAGAGGTAGGAGTTAATTATTAAGCTAATTGATATGGAATGATAAATAACTAACAAAAATAAAGAAAGACCAACAAAATAAAACCACTTAAGATTCGTAAGATAAAGCAACATAATAGTGTAAAAGAGCGGAGAAAGCCCTTACCAATTACTTGGATGTATTTTTAAATACATCTTTTGGTAATGTGGTTGTACTTGAGTTGTTCCTTGTTGTTCCGAGTTTTCAGATCTGTAAAATGCATAAATAGAGCACAAAAAAACAAGAATTGTGGCCCTTTTGAGGCCTCCCACGAGTGCTAAGCACCTTAGATCATTAGATCTCTGCGATAGGAAGCTTGGGTAGCAAGCTAAGAGTGATTCCATATGCCCAAAGCTTTAGATCTGCAACAAAATGATAATTTCCAGCAAGTCGGAAACCACTTTGCAAATTTGGGGTTCAATTCCCCCTAGGGTCAAAACTAAGAAAATTCATACAACCAACAAATAGATTTGTTTGTGGCTAAAATTTACTAATTTATTCCAAAAAATAATAGATCTAACTCTACAAAACAAATCTAGAATTCAATTAGGGGATTCTTGAGATAATTACTTACTTGAACGCCCTGTATGAGTGAGAAATTTGGTAGACCTTGTGTATGCTTTGTTGTTATAAATTTCAGACCTACATAATTACTCCTGATACCCTTGTAAAATATATGATAAATTTGCAGCGAACCAAAGGGTAAATTATCTTTGGGTAGAGTAGAACTCTATGACAAAATCCCAAAGATCTACTAGCTAGAAAGATATGAAACTTTTAGAACAAGCTAAGAAATATTTTTTGGTTTTTTGCATTTTATGATTTTATTATTTATTATTATATTTTTAAAGCAGACAGTAAAAAGGATAGATTGGGATTTTAAATAAAATTGGTTGAATTAGTGAGGCTTACCTCAATCCTTACCTTTACCTCCCAAGCGTTGGATTAGGATCACAACCCTTTCTAAGTCGGTTGCATAATTTGGACTAGAAGTTGGGTTTGGACTTGATGGATTGTCGCCCCCAATCTAGTCTAGAATAGTTTTATTGCTTCTGGATCTTGCCAAGGAAGCTCCGCTAGCGGGATGGTCTCCAACCATTAGATCAACATGGATGTGAAATGAAATCTCCTCCTTGTTGAAGATACCCTCGATAAGGGTTTTTCCAACACTTGGATTTGAACCACTTGACACCACCAAAGGAGTAGATGAGATGAAGTCTAGACCTCTCATTCTGTGTGACTATGTGGCTCCTCGATGGATTGATACAATAACCCTGCAAATAATACATAAAAAAAAATACTTACTCTATGAAATTCTCCTACACTTAGCCAAGAAGAAACAACATAGAATAATCAAACTAGAAAATAAAAGTTCGTATTGGATGGAATAAATGATCTCACAATTCGACAACAACCTAAATGGGAGGAAGGACTAGCTTTTTATAGGTTCTCTTTGCAATGGTTGATTTCCCTCTCCCAATTAAAAAAAATTGTTTGACTTGTCATCCACAATGGTCAGAGACTAAGTCATTTATCAAAAATGATTTTTATCATTAAAAAACAATTTTTACTCAATAAACATATTCCCACCAAAAGGGTTTGACTTGCTTGATATAGCTAACGGTTAATAGAATGTGTCAATGTTCCCTTATTATGACCAAAATGACTGCCTTGAAAAAAAAAAACGATTTGCTTGGTAAATGGTCGATTTTTTAATTATTGGGGGTTGATTTAATAAGTATCGGCGTAGGCTATTCATTCTACGAAATGGAGTTTGATGGGACGTCTATGGCACCGGGACCCCATCCAGTAGAACGAACGGTCAATCATCAACAAGAAACCTCATCCGCAAGGCCCCGTTTCGCCCGAGCCCACAACGCCCCGTTTCGCTCCCCTGTGTAAGTTTTAAACCCGTGAAGTAAAGAAATGCATACAGATTCTTAAGAAAAACATAAATTAATCAGTGGTTCATACACACAGTACACATAGATTACGCTAGAAACCCTTAACCGAGAGAAAACCAACCTTCCTTGGTGTTACACCTTTCAACTCTTCATTGTATTAATCTCACCATTCACAATACAATTTATACAATATTTTAGGTATTCCGTAGCTACCAAAACTCTAATCCCTTAATCTAGGATTAATTTAGAAAACCGCTAAAATAGAAAAAACTGCAATCTAATGCAATTGTCGAATCTGACACGCCCACACACACACATGCAAAGAATATAACACATACCCAACATTCTCCCACTTGTTGTTTTCTTTGTATACAGTGGTTCACATGATTACATAGTCAACAATCCAAGGCAACAATGCCCATTGTTCCTCTACACCAGGAGAACTTCTATATGATCATAGACTTTGTCAATGAATCTGCAGCATTCTTCAAAGTGTCAACCTTTTCCAGCAACACCTTCTTTTCTTCAACCATGTCTCTCACAAAGTGATATTGAACATCAATATGCTTTATCTTTGAATGATAAGTAGGGTTCTTTGCCAGGAAGATTGCACTCTAACCATCACAATCTAATCTCACTGCTTGTTGTACCAACCCAATACCTGGACACAATCTATGTAACCATACTGCTTCCTTGCTCGCATGGGTGGTTGCCATGTATTCAACTTTTGTAGTTGAGAGTTCCACTACAATCTGTCTTTTGCTCATCCAACTGATTGCTCCTCCAAATAGTTTAAACACATACCCACTTGTAGATCTTCTGCGATCCATATCTCCAGACCAGTCTGCATCAACAAACCCATGCATGTCCAACATTATGTTCAATCCTGGTCCTCCTTGGTAGCACAATCCAAAACTGGTAGTGCCACGCAAATACCTGAAGACCCTCTTTACTATTGTCCAATGCTCCTTCCCTGGTTTTTGACATATACCTGCTCAAAACTCCCATTGCATGTGCAATGTCCGGTCTAGTACAAAACCATTACATACATCAAACTGCCAACTGCACTGGCATAAGAAACATGGGACATGTCCTCTTCTTCTTCATGTGTCTTGGGACACTGATCTGCACATAAATTTACACCTATAGGAATAGGAACCTTGATTGTTTTACTTCCATACATATTAAACCTCTGCAACATCGTCTCGACATATTTTCTCTAATTCAACCATTAGTTTTGCACGATCTCTTTTAATCTCCATTCCCACAATGAAGTTTGCAGCACCGAGATCCTTCATGTCCAATTTGGAGGATAGTTGTGATTTCACATCCTTGATAACATCCATGTTATTTCCTACCAACAACATGTCATCAACATACAACACTACATAAATGAAGTGATTACCAACCTACTTGGAATATATACAGTGATCAACCATGCTTCTCACAATTCCCAATCCAAGGATGTATATGTCAAGCTTTTGGTACCACATCCTAGGTGATTGCTTCACACCATATAGTGACTTCTTTAGCTTACAAACCAACTCTTTCTTTCCCTTCACTACAAAGCCTTATGGTTGCTTCATGTAGTTTTCTTCTTCCATATCCCCATGTAGGAATGTTGTCTTCACATCCATTTGTTCCACTTCAAGATCAAAAGCAATAACAATAGATAAAATAAATTTAATAGAAGTTAACTTGGCAACATGAGAAAAAATCTCACCAAAGTCAATTCCCTCTACATGGGAATAACCTTTTGCTACTAACCGAGCTTTGTATTTCTCCCCTTTTCCTTCTGCATTAATCTTCTTCCTAAACAACCATTTGCTACCGACAGATTTTCTTCCTGCTAGCAACTCAAATAGATCCCATGCCTCATTCTTATCCAAGGCATCCATTTCTTCAACCATGGCCTTCTTCTAGTGTTTACTATCCTTTGAATTCACTACTTCCCTGACAATTCTGGGATCATCATCAGTAATAGATAAAGCAAAATTAGAATAAAAATTAGGTGGACTATACCTTTATGGTTGCCTTCTATCCCTCATTGATCTCCTCAATATTGGGGTATGAGGTTCTTCTTCTTCTACTTCATCTTCTTCAGTTGATTCAGATTTTGCATCATCCAACACAAATTCTATTTTCTCAGGTTCTTCTTGCCTTGGTAGGAATTCATGTTTGGGAACATCTTTCACCTCTCTAAAAACAACATCCCGAATGTAAATAATCTTCTTAGTTTCTGGGTTCCAAAGCTTGTAACCTTTCATACCATCTTTATAACCAATAAAGATACACTTTTCAGCTTTATTATCCAAATTACTCATATTTTCCTTTGGAACATGTACATAAGCATCACAACCAAACACTCTGAGATGTTCAAGAGAGGATTTCTTACCAGTCCATACCTCGTGTGGAGTTTTATCATCCAGCGCTGATGAGGGTGATCAATTGACTAGGTAACATAGTGTACCCACTGCCTCTACCCATAATTCTTGTCCTAACTCGGCACCACTAAGCATGGTCCTTGTTTTTTCCATCAATGTCATGTTCATCCTTTCTACAACTCCATTTTGCTAAGGTGTGTATGGAGTAGTCGTATGCCTTGTTATACCACACTTCTTACAGAATTCTTCTAATTCATTTCCGCAGAATTCTCCACCATTATCTGTCCTCNATACCTTTATTTTATTCTCTGTCTGATTTTCTACCAGAGCCTTAAACTCTTTAAATTTATCAAATACCTCATATTTCTTTCTAAGAAAATAAATCCATGTGTTCCTTGAGAAATCATCTATGAATGAAACATAATACACAGATTTACCTAGTGATGTAATAGGCACAGGTCCAAACATATCATTGTGTATCAACTCTAAGATCCCCTTTGCTCTTGTAGCACTAGATGAGAATCTTACTCGATTTTGTTTACCATATATGCAATGTTCACAAAAATCAAAATCTAGAGTGCAATTAGACATACCTTCAACCATACCTTTACTGTGTAGTGTTTGGAGGCCCTTTTCTCCAATATGCCACAGCATGGTCTTCTTTCTAGTGGCAGTATTGGTCTTGCCTTCTTTATTTCTCTGCTCAGGGACAACATAACTGTTACACCCATTAGTATAGATGCTTCCCAACAACTTGTACAGAGTTCCACACCTAACTCCCCTAATCAACACCATTTCTCCTTGTAACATCTTGCAAGTGCCCTTTCCCAATACAATATCCACACTTGCATCTTCCAACTTGCTTACATATATTAGGCTTTTGGCTAGTTTTGGAATGCACAAAACCCTAGGGAGAGTTCTAATCCTTCCATATTTTAGAAACAACTTAACCCTTCCACATCACATGATTTTGGTTGTCGAGTCATCTCCTAGGAATACATCACCACCATCGTATTTTTCATATTCACAGAACCACTCCCTACGAGGATTCATATAATATGACGCACATGATTCGATCAACCATACACCATGGTCTGCATGTGTACTTGTAGATACCAGGGAAACATCACCTCCTTTGGTGGAGGTTTTCGCCTCTGTGGAAGAGGCATTATCAGATCCCTTTGGTTTATCAACCTTCTTAGACTTGAAATATTTATTACAATGCCCTGCTTTACCACACTTCCAAGATCTCCTTAAAGTTTTTCCTGGAGACTCAGATCTACCTGTAGATTTAGATCTCCCCCCCCTGGAAGACTTACTGAGATTCCTATCTTGGGTACGACCTCTTACAAATAAAGCATCTGTGCTCTGACCATCCATGCTTTTCCGCCTCATCTCTTCAGATAACAAGGATGCAACTACATCCTCATACTTCAATGTAGATTGAGTGGTACTACCAATTGCTACAACCAGATTATCCCAAGAGTCTGACAAAGAACATAACAAAGTAATACACTTATCTTCTTCTGCAATCGTAATATTAATAGAGACAAGTTGACTTACTAGAGTATTGAAGGCATTTAGATGTTCTATCACAGAATCTCCATCTTCCATTCTAAGATGGTACAATTTCTTTTGAAGAAACAACTTGTTTACCAAGGACTTTGATTGATGCAAATTCCCTAACTTATCCCATAGTTCCTTAGTTGTAGATTCTCCTGAGACATTCAACAACACTGAATCTGCCACACAAAGTCGAATAATACTCCTTGCTCTTCTATCCAACTTCTCCCAATATTCTTTCGACATACCAATAGGTTGTGTACTAGTAGTTTATGTGCCAGTAGACGACGTACCAGTAAGTTGTGTACCAGGATCCACAACGATCCATTGTTCTTTATCTACAAGAAGGTCCTCCATCTTGAGCTTCTATAGTTCAAAGTTTTTACCGTTTAACTTATCTATCTCGATTCTAGAAGAGCTCGCCATTCCTCTTTCTACACTTGAATCACCACTTCAAAATCTCCAATTGAACCCATGTTTGTCACAGACCTAAGATAAACTTGATCTATCAAGACCGAGCCAAATCCTTAGCAACAAAGGCATCCCCCTGAAGCCAAAAACGAGCTCTCATACCACATTTAAGTTTTAAACCTGTGAAGTAAAGCAATGCATACATATTCTTAAGAAAAATAGAAATTAATCAATGGCTCATACACACAGTACACAGAGATTTACGTTGGAAACCCTTAACCGGGAGAAAACCAACCTTCCTTGGTGCCGCACCTTTCAACTCTTCATTGTATTAATTTCACCATTCACAATACAATATATAAAATATTTTAGGTATTCTACAGCTACCAAAACCCTAATCCCTTAATCCAGGATTAATTTAGAAAACCGCTAAAATAGCAAAAACTGCAATCTGATGCAATTGTCAAATATGACACGCCCACACATACACATGCAAAGAATATAACACATACCCAACACTCCACAGTGCCTCGTTCCTCCAGTCCCGTCGCTGTAGTTGGATGTCCTCACTGGCATTCAATGCAGGGTGGCGAATGGGCGTCTGCAACAAAAATCCTATCACGCCCCTCCTCCCATGTTTCAGATCGAGATTGGATTGATCTGGAACTGCGCTCCCGCTCTGTCAAAAGTGAACCAACTCCTTCTCGAAACAAACTCCATTATCCTGCACCTGCTCCTGTAGTTTCCTAATTATACATATACCAGGTTCATTTTCTAATCCCTTTGAAAATTTTACCTTACATAATTATTACTTTGTATTCGATCACATTTATGGATTGAAGTTTTGTTCTCTTTTCATCTTACTCTGTGTTGTTGACTCCTTATTGTCGGATTTGAGATCTCTTAAATTGATCAACTAGATTGATCAAATTGATTTTAAATAGAGACAAATCATAAATGAAATGTAAATTTGTTATGTGGGTTTCATTCATTTGTCATTGTCAGGAGTAAGAAGTTTGTCTCTCCATTCTTTGATCTACTCATATCAGGCATATCACCTACTTTGTAAAGGACCAAAATACTCATGGATAAAGAACCTGAGATAAGACTTATTTTCAAGAAAGTCAAGAGGGCTTGTTTGAATTCATGGACATAGTTTCTAGATTTAAATGATAGAAATAACAGACTTAATCATGGATTAAAAACTCTATCTCTACACTTGCATTTCCAACCTTTTGGATTATAGTTGGAATATTGGACATGGMTCTTGGCCGCACTGGTGGGAACCTGAATGGCCTTGCATGGAGAACAAGAAGAGAACTTGTTGTGACAGGTAGGGGACCTGGATCCAAGAGTATCGATTGTGGTCACATGGCGAGCAATATTATTGTTATGAGCTACCTTCACCRTTACCATCATCTGCATCGATGATCTCCTACCAACRGATTCCTTCAACAATTGGATCGACGAGTACAATGACCATGATTCTTAGAAAAAAAATCCAAGAAGGCACAAGACATTAAAAATAATAAACAACAATATTCCAAAAAAAATTCACACATTTACCTGATCAGAAGCACCATAAGTTGGAGCCTGCAAAGAGACCTTGTCCATTGTTCCCATGGGAGAAGCATCATGTCGATAATATGGAGAGTGACAAACACAAGAATTTATACATAAGCAACTGGTTGGACAAAATTAGAGTGAGAAACTGCTACTGCAACTAAGAAAATCCAGATCAAAAGTAGTAGGAGCTCTATGCATTTGCATGAGCTGGAGATATTATGCATCATCATATTAGAAAGTGGTTGCAGATTTAAGAGACAAGAACGATAGACTTGCAGGTGTTGGCAAGGCAACTAGCGACAACATGGTTATGATTGCTTTCTCCTGCTTGGCCTAGCCATTACGTTAGCGTTTTTTCAATGAAGTGGATTGGACTCAGGTGCAACTTGCTTTATGTAGATGAAAATGCCTACACAGGATTGAAATATCATGCCCTCACGATTCTGATTTCTAATCCTACTTCTAAGATGTTGAAAATTTGTTCAATGGGTTTCATTCCTTTGTCGTTTTAGGAGTAAGGATTTTGTCTCTCTATTCTTTGATTTTCTTATATTAGGCATATCACCTACTTTGTAAAGGACCAAAACAATCATGGATAGAGAACCTGATATAAGACTTATTTTAATGAAAGTCAAGAGGGCTCTTTTGAATTCATGGACATAGTTTCTACACTTTCACCCTATCCCTTCAAACCATCAAATAATACAAATTTTAAATGTCCCCCTCATACCAAAGAACATCTCACATCATTTAGAGGATGAGAGTTACATCCTATTATACTATGAAAAAAACATTTGCAGAATGCAACTATCTTCCATGTTAGCAGAGAAGAAAGAAAAATAATGATATTTCCTTATCATACAGTAAGTTGAGATTATTTGCACCAAGTGTAATTCCCAAAGAACACCAGAACCTATTGAGGGACAAATATATTTGATTCAATGGTTAGAATAACCCATTTTGTGGCAAACTAACTTTCCAAAGATGAAATTACACTTTAGACCATGATCTCATAGAAAGGCAAAAATATGAGTTGCAGTAATATAATTTCAATTGGTATAGCATGTGTCTAGAATGCTAAATGACATCATGGTCAAGCAAATGAATGTTGTAGCACTCTCTGTTGTTGTGTCATGTCATGGTTGATCTATGATAGAAAATGTATTTTATTTGAGCAGTTACAGATTTCATGTGTCCATGGTTAGGATGCTATAGAAATCATATGCAAGAACAAATATATAAAAAATAAAACTTATTCTTGTTGTTGATGTTGTCTTTGAATTTTACATGTCTAACAATAATTGTAAGGAATCTGCTTTCATGACCGTGCATTTGGAAATTTACAAACAAAGAAATTGTCATTGTTTGTTGACCACAACAACAAAAAAACAACACAAAATTAGTTTGCATCAATCATGAAAGATGATGCTCTAGTCCAAGTCATTGTTAACAGTTCATGGACAATTTCAAGGAATTGTGTCAAGTCTACTGGAGCTTTTAAGAGCACAATAATTGTTTGAAATTTTCATTTAGGGCCTAAAAAATGCCCAACAAGTTAATGATACAGAATCTCCATCTTCCATCCTAAGATGATACAACTTCTTTCGAAGAAACAACTTGTTTACCAGGGACTTTGATTGATACAAATTCCCTAACTTATCCCATAGTTCCTTGGCTGTAGATTCTCCCGAGACATTCAACAACACCGAATCTGCCAGGCATAGTCGAATGGTACTCCTTGCTCTTCTGTCCAACTTGTCCCAATCTTCCTTCGACATATGAGTAATTGGTGTACTAGTAGTTTGTGTACTGGTAGGTTGTGTACCAGTAGCCTGTGTGCTTGTAGATGGTGTACCAGTAGGCTGTGTACCAGGATCCACAACGATCCATTGTTCTTTGTCTACAAGAAGGTCCTCCATCTTGANACCGGAAACCCTCAACCAGGAAAACCTTTCTTATTTTCATTATATCGAATTTCACCATTCACCATACAATATATACAATGTTTTTAGGTATTCCGTAGATACCAAAACCCTAATCCCTTAATCCGGGATTAATTTACAAATCATCTAAAAATAGCCTTAGGATTTTAGTTTTTGTTGGCCCTAGGATTTTACATTTTGTCACGAGTTCTGAATCATCGTGGAGCAAGACCAGCCTCCCCGTTGTTCTATTCGTCTTTTGAATCTACCACCACGATTAGATCCTTTATCGAGGTTGCCTCCTAAAAGGTGTAGTGTTAATAAGCGTGGTACATATATCTCCACCTCTCGGACTTGCGATTGTACTACCATGAGTACTGAGTCATATATGAATATATAGGGAACCCCTTCGACTCCTACATCATCGATGGTTTGGATGCCAAAAAATAATTTACTTAATACTTCCCAACCCATGGTCTCTTCTCATCCCATGAGAATGAATCCTTTTGTGTTCCCAAGCGGTTCATTGGATTATAGCACTCAGTCATTTCCCGAGGCCTCTAATGCTTTCTCTTTTGGTATGACTTACATGGTGTCGCACTTCTCATCCTCCATTTCAATGGATAATATTAATCCTAGTTTTGGGTATGGGGGCAAGATGCCTCCTTATGTTCCTTTCTCATTTGGTGGGGGTCATATCCCTCAAGCAAATCCTACGGTAGAAGGTTGGAATCCTCCTTCCTCTGGGCCTAATCCTAGCTTCAATGCTTCAAGATGGAATGCTCAAATGGGCGGTCAGTTTACTTCCTATATTTCGTTCGCCATTCCCTCCTCCTCCACGTTGATTCCTACAAATGATTTTGTTATGGCGAATCTTATTTTAACCTCTGGTGTTTCATCGGGGGGGAGTCAATTTTACTATATGTTCAAACCCCCATCACGGATTTCCTTCATCTAGGGGCAACGTATATAATCCTTATCATGTTTCTTTCTCTTCACAAGTGGATTTTGCGAGTACGGTGCCCTTACAACCTTTCATGAATCATCTAGGAGGAGGATATTATCCTATCGGTTTGGGCCATGGTGTATACCAGACCCTTGGTTGGCCCGAAATCTCTCAAACCCAATATTTCCTGAGAGCATGGGCTCAAATGTCGCAACCCCGGCTCCATTTTATGGCCATGTTGAATCTACCAAATTTGTCAAAATTAATGAATGACCCAGTGCATCACGGTCCATCTTGGCCCCCAGTCCCTACCAAGCTTCCCTCTGACATTCCGAATTTTGAGGGAAATATCGGTGAGGAACCAGGTGATCACGTTACTACCTTTCACCTATGGATCTTGTCTAACTCCCTAAATGATGATTTTGTTCATTTGAGACTATTTCAATGCACCCTTACGAGGGTTGTTTCAAAGTGGTACATCAAGCTACCTAGGGGCACTTATGGAACTTTCAATCAAATGGTCTTGGTTTTTCTCAACCACTTCCAATTTTCGGTTCGTTACAATGTCAGCATCTAACTTTTATCAGCTTTTCTTCAGGATAAGGCCACCCGCATCTCTGATCATATTCAAGAGTGGTATAGACAAAAGAGGTTGATTAAAGCCTACGTTCCTCCAGAATTTTTGTTGGAATGGTTCCTCGAGTCCTTGTTGCCTTACATTTCGAAGGATATTTCTACATCCAGAGTAATGTCTGAGGAAGAGGCCATCTTCAAATCCCAACAATTAGACCTTATATATGCTCAGTCTTGTAAGTTTTAAACCTGCGAAGTAAAGCAATGCATATAGATTCTTAAGCAATACAGAAATTAAGCAATGGCTCATACACAAAGTACACAGAGATTTTTACCGGAAACCCTCAACCGGGAAAACCTTTCTTATTTTCATTATATCGAATTTCACCATTCACCATACAATATATACAATGTTTTTAGGTATTCCGTAGATACCAAAACCCTAATCCCTTAATCCGAGATTAATCTACAAATCAGCTAAAAATAGCAAAATCCGCTAAAAATAGCAAAAACCGCCCCCATTTGTCAGGGATCGTCAGATGCAGTTGTCGTATCTGACGCACCTACACACACACACATGCAAAGAATATAACACACACCCAACATTCTCCCAGGGGATTATATAGTCAACAATCCAGGGCAACAATGCCCATTGTTAATCTACACCAAGAGAACTTTTGTGCTCACAGACTTTGTCAATGAATCTGCAGCATTCTTCAAAGTGTCAACCTTTTCCAGCAACACCTTCTTTTCCTCAACCATGTCTCTCACAAAGTGATATTGAACATCAATATGCTTTGTCTTCGAATAATAAGCTAGGTTCTTTGCTAGGATTATTGCACTCTGACTGTCACAGTCTAATCTCACTGCTTGTTGTACCAACCCAATACCTGAACACAACCTTTGTAACCATACTGCTTCCTTGCTTGCATGAGTGGCTGCCATGTATTCAGCTTCTGTAGTTGAGAGTGCCACTA
>ML796748.1:212816-227095 GCA_009831015.1 Picea engelmannii
GAAAACCTTTCTTATTTTCATTATATCGAATTTCACCATTCACCATACAATATATACAATGTTTTTAGGTATTCTGTAGATACCAAAACCCTAATCCCTTAATTCGGGATTAATCTACAAATCAGCTAAAAATAGCAAAATCCGTTAAAAATAGCAAAAACTGCCCAAAAAAAATTTTCAGGGCGCTGCCCCGAACGATGCGCATAACTAGGGGGGGGCATACCTGCCCCCCCCCCTGGGACCCCCCTAGGAAAGCACCCGGCGCACACGACAGAGCTCTAGGTGAAGGGATCGTCAGACACAATGGTCGTATCTGACGCACCCACACACACACACATGCAAAGAATATAACACACACCCAACACCATCCCCCTGAAATGATTCTTGGTTGTCGATTTGATCAAACTTTCAAATGGACGAAACATTACGAATTTTTAAATTTATCTCAGTGAATCCCAATCGTCGATCTCAAGTTCAAAAGAGATCTCAACCATCGATCCACCCAACTACCTGTAACTCTACATGTGACCATTAAAACTCAAATTTCAACCATTCTAGGTCAAATTTGGATTTGCAACTTCACCGCTCTACTCCATCAACCTTGTCGAACCGTTCAGAGTCATTCAAACTTAGATTTTTCCCATGGATTTGGGGATTTCTCTCTAAATTCTTCGTTTTTCTCCAAATCGATCACAGATAAAATCTTCAATAATGAATTTCACCAATTCGCTCTGGTTTTAGCCCATAAAAGCTTGGTGTTTGAACCAGAGCTCTAATACCATAATGTAACGTTCCCCAATCCAAATGAGGGACATTATGGTGCAGAATATACATAAAAACAAAATTTACGGCCAAATAATTTGATTCTTTTATTGTTAGCCAATTTCCTATAGCTTTCAACTACGAATTAAAATAGATTTTACTATTGTCTACCACCATAAAATAGAAGCATCTACAACATGTTAATAATCAACGTGAAATGCAAATAAACAACTCATTATGACAACATATAAATCATTCTCATTTACACAGAGTTCATGCACAACAATTAAACACAATTTAACACAACAACAATATACCACACTTATATTTTCACAACAGTTGTGCAACCAACTACTTGGGACGAACGTTCCACTCAACCATAGACCATCTGTTCCAAATCTCAAAAGTTAGTCACCCATGAGCTAAGGTTAGCAATCCACAAAAGAGGGTGGTCTCTCACAATCCACTCACAACTCATAAAACTCTCAACCCAACTAATATTCTCCTACAACTATCCCGATTTTCCACCAACTCTCTTCCTCTTGACCTGTCCAACCCAAGAAATGTACCCTTGCACTGATCTCAATCCCTCATGCGTCCCATTCGTTTATCAGGGTCTCTCTGGCACATGTAGCTAGGAATATCTCAGCTGTGAACTCAAGGGAAATTGTTGCTAGGAAAACTATTAACAAACCAACATCAAACACTTGTTTTTTTAGTGAAACTCACACAAGAGTTCACTCTTGAGGCCTGGAAACCTTGCTCTTCAGTTTTCTAGCTCCAATTCGCTCCAGCACACTCCAGAATCCACCCTCCATGGCCACATCAACTTCAAGCTCTGATTCTTACTCTCTACTTGTTTCCCATGCAAAAACTTGACTCCCTAAAAACTATTGTCCAAACCCATACAATTTTTTTCTCTTTGGCTTGCTTTTTCTTGACTCACACTCTTTCCCAAGCTGATTGTACTCAACCCCCATGTGCCCAATAACTTTGGGATGTGACCACTCACACCCATCCTCTTACATGTATTCAATGATTGGCTTTGGGAACAATCAATAAAAAATGGGAAGGTTCATATACAAATAGAAAAATTAGGAAAATGGGTTAAATTAATATACATGGGTATTTCCCCTTGGACCCCTCTTGGCCATTATCCTAGACACTCCCCTCTCTTGTGGATTAATTCAACCCCCATCTCTTGTCTATGTCCCCCTTAGCAGTTGGCATCACATTTTATTATTAAAACATTGAAATACAATTCACATATTACATTGCTTTGGTCGTAGCCACACATTATATGTACATAAGAATTAATTAAACTGCGGATTATGGTGGGAATGTTACAGACATAGAGCAACACTAGGGCTTTGTGATACATGTGAAGGAGTCTCATGTTTGCAGATTGAAAAAATCCTTGTATGGACTCAAGCAGACACCCAAGGTATGGTACTCCAAGATTGATGGATAGTTGATCAGTTTTGGCTTCACCAAGAGTGATGTGGATCCCAACCTTTACTACAAGGTTGTCGATGGCGATCCTTTGATCTTGGTATTGTATGTTGATGATATGTTCCTTATGGGGGCAGAAAGGCTCATTGTCAGGTGCACGAGGGAGTTGGCCTCTAAGTTTGAGATCAAGGATCTTAGCTTGATGCATTGTTTCTTAGGATTGGAGGTGTGGCAAAGACCATGTGATATCTTCCTCAGACAAGAGAAGTACATAGTTGAGATCTTGAGTAGATTTGGTATGATGGACTGCAAATCCATGGCTACACCTATGATGACAAATCTGAAGAAGTTGAGTGATTCCACTTCAGATTCAAATTTGTTGGATCCCACTATGTATAGGTAGTTGATTGGATCCTTGATGTACCTGGTTAACACCAGGCCATATATTTTCTTTACAGTGAGCACCCTAAGCCAGTTTATGGTTGAGCCGAGGCACTTCCATTGGGTTGCAACAAAGCATGTGTTGAGGTATCTATGTGGTAGAATTGGATATGGTATGAGATATGTCTCAGGTGGTGAAGTGAGGCTATAGGGATATACTGATTCTGACTGGGCAGAGAGTGCAATGGATAGAAAGAGCACCTCGGGGTGCTGCTTCAACTTAGGATCAACTATGATATCCTGAATTAGCATGAAGCTGACTTTTGTAGCACTTAGTATAGAAGAAGCAGAGTATATTGCAGCCAATGTCACAAGTTGCGAAGCAATATGGCTTCAAAAGCTTCTTGCAAGACTATTTGATCAGGATCTAGAGACGACCTTAATACATTGTGAAACTAAAAGTTGTGTCAAGCTTTCAAAAAATCCAATATTTCATGACAGGTCGAAGGACATTCAGATCAAATATCACTTCATCCAAGACATGGTGCAGAAAGGAGCAGTAAAGATCCAGTACATATCCACAGATGAGCAGATTGCAGACATTCTCACCAAGCCTCTGTTTAGGGAGAAGTTTGTATACTTCAGAGACAAGGTTGGCATGATGCAGAATGTCTCCCTCGATGAGAGGGAGTGTTGATGTTTCAACATCGGGCATACATTCTCCCAGATTGGTCATGTTGATTTGACAAAGGGAGGATGATACATTCAATCATGGGGCCATGATGATTTGGCCAATGGTGAATAGCCTAGGATGTTGATGTTTCTCCAATAAGCATCATAGGGCATACATTCTCCTAGATTGGTCATGTTGATTTGACCAAGGGAAATGACTCATTCACTCATGAAGCTTTGCTAGTGGTGAATGACCTAGGTGTAGTATTTCTCCCGACGAGGAGTGGATAGAATCAAGGTGCTTTTACATTGAAAGTTTTTATCAGACAAATTGGTAAGTGCAGACACAAACTAATCTCCCTAACTTCAACAAGAAGCTAGAACAAAACAAGGCAGAATACAAGCTTCTCCTTAGATTTCAGTGTAATGTAAACTACTTCAGAGAGGGACAAATGACATACCATTTAAAGGATGTTTGATACTCGTTAGTATCGTCCTTGGTCCATCTTTGGATTTGTGGAATGTTGAACCTGTTAAGAAGCACAAACCAACAAAGTGAGAGAACAACGATATATATATTCCAATGAAGTCTATGTATAAGATCAAGGAGTTATACAATAAAAGTAGAGACACCTTTATAGGGAAGAAATGTATTACTGCATTATATTGAATGAAAGTGGAGAATACAACCTATGGCTTGATGTTGCAAGGTATCTTTCAATGGCCCTTTGCTTCAACACACACACCTTTGCTCCAATGCTTTTGATGAAGAGCATTCACAACCTAATTTGGAAAGCTAAAGCAAAGCTATCACAAGTACATTCTTCAGCAAAATTCTTCATGCATAAGCAAGCCTAGCCTTTCCCATGAGAGATCCCTCTTTATACAGAGTGAAAGAGGGATAGATGAGGAGATTAGGATGATCCCACTAAATCAGAGAAGCGAGTAAGATACAAACTGATCGGAGGCCACCTCATCTTCTAGAAGATTCCCTTCTATAACTTTCATGAATTTCATCTTTTTCTCTTGTTTGAGGATAGTCGCACCCTATGCACAGGCAGCATGCGGCGACGCCACAGTCCAATTTTGATGCATAATGCGACGATCAAGCATCGTCGCACCCCAAGCATTTAGCAAGGTGCGATTATCTCCTTTGATATGGTTTTTAAGAAAAGAAAGATAATTCACTTTTCTCATGGAGAAAGTATCATTTAGTATCTTTAGGGAACATAGAAGTGAGTTATGCACATATCGTCAGTTGATTACAGGAGTGACCAAAATAATGTGTAACAGAATGCCCCCCAAATTATGAAGTTGGAATTTGTGACATCTGAAATACTTTATAGAATGTGTGTGTCGAAAACAAGGAGCACATCGGTCAGGAACTTGCAAACAATCAAGCATCTACATAATAATATACCATCTTCTGAGGTAGGCATTCCCATACACAGACTACAAGTGATTCTAATCATAAGTGTCAAGTGAGTCATGGCCACCAAACATACATTGTGGATCCATGTCATCATGATTCAACATAGCCACGAGAAATACACTATGCATCTATGCTCTAAAAATTCAAATTTGGACATAGCCACGAGACATACATGGTGGATCTATGTGTCAGTACAGACTTATGAATACTCCATATCAACCTAGACCGATATGGTGAGATCCAGGGTCTTCATTTCCATCGTCTCAAAGTACAAATCCAACCATGTGATTACATGTGTCAAAGTTGAACATTGTATAAACCACTTGATTACCGGTCATTAATGGATACCATTAACAAGTGCGAGGGAAATCACCATTGATGTCAATGACCCCCAAGGTACTCTATTACAATCCAACGAATGTGAACAAATGAGTTGAAGTCGAATACTCAATGGAATCTTCCAATCAAGGGCCAATGATGTGAACCCACTGTTGAAAGCGAGGAGACCTGTCATTGAGGCATGCAAGTTCCAAGGTACTAAATGATTTCTAAGTCTAATTCCCGGATAATGAGTTGAAGTTGATAGGAAAAGACTCGTCACAGGAGGGACTTAATGTATCCCCCATCAATGACACAAAATATGTAACATATTTGAAGTAGATCGGAGCATAAAGTGATACAACACTGACTCAGGGAAGGTCGACATGGTAAGAATTGAGGACTGCAGATGGTCGACTCGATAGAAGGCTTATTTAGATTGAACTTCTCTTGAACATATGAACGGCACGACAATTGTCTTGGCAACATTGACTCAAGGAAGACCCAACATATGGACTTGTGGATGGTCAAACAAGAGACAAATGGATTTCCCAACCCAGATACAATGATGAAGAGGGGTGTCATGTTCAAGAGCGACTTACTGCCACTAACACAGATACATATATACATTTCTTTCCCAATTTCCCCCCACCACTTCTGGCGAGTACCTCTTTATTTTTATGCAAGCTTAAGGAGGATAACATATGCATGTAATATAAGCTCATCCTTCGGATGAGTCCCTCGGAGTATTTTTAACGAACCCTAGGAAGGAGGGGTTTGGTCCCATATGAGACTTTCAATGCTTGTTTTATGAGTCCAAAGAAAGAAAACTCAAGGGTTTTTCATGTTCAGAGAGTCTGAAAAACACTTAAAGAAAAATCCAAAATGTCCTTTTTCGTAAGTTAGTCTGACGAGACCAAAAAAGAGATAATCTACCGCTCATCAGACGTTTTCTTCAAATGCTTTTACAAGCATGAAAAGAGCAAGGTCACTCAATTGTCTTTTCATGTTTAAGGAGCTTGAAAAGAGCTTAAAGGAGACTCCACAGGGTTCGTTTTTCGTATTGTCATTATGAGTCCGAGAAAAGCGATAAAAGGTTACTCGATTACATTCTCATAGTTTCACGAGCGTAAGAAAGAATAAAGACCATGCTCAAAGTTTTTCATGAAAAACCCTAAAAGTATATGTACATCATAAAAACACTCAAAAACGACCAAAAAGGAAGGATCCATATCAAAAGTCCGATCCTCAGATCTCCCAATTTGCAATAGAGACACTTTGCAAAGTTCATTAGGTTTAGGGCATAGGTAAAAATATTTAAAAATTAATTTTATTTAAAATTAAAATGATAAAATGAATAAAATAGGTAAAAACTAGTCCATTTACCATTTCATTTGTATTTTCACCAAACTAGTGCCAAAACCCCCCTTTTTCCTCCGATTTTCAAGTGACAATTCTGGAGCGCCTGGTGGAGGATTTCTCGAGTTACTTCCGTGAAGTAGGTATTCTTCTTCTCCTCTCTCTTTTCATGGTTAAATTTTTCATTTTTAATGGTTCAATTATGAGTTATGGGCAATTTTTCAATGGTTATTGCGCTTTGAGATCGTCGTAGACTCACCCTATCGTGAACTGCGACGATCCCAAATCGCCACAGGGATTCCAAAACTGGGGTGCGACGACGCCCAATTGTGGGAAAAATAGCCCCTGCGATGACCGCAACTCAAAATTTAAAAAGAGAGATAGAGCTAGGAAAACCCCCAACTTTGAAATTTTGATAAAACTAATCATCTTTTAATGTTGTTTTGCAGGTTTTCATCGGTCATTATGCTCGAGTGGAGGGAATAGAGCACAAGGAAGAAGATTATTTTGCTGGGAATGATCTGGACACTGTCATGGCACTCCGGGAGTGTGGCTTGCTGAAATTTTTCAAAGTTCAAGGCATGAGAGCCCAATTGAGGCTATAGGAATACTTAGTCCACATGTGGGATGGCAAAGAACAAGATTTTTATGTGGGTGTGCATACACACACCTTAGAGATTGATGATATTTACTTCTTGACTGGGTTATCTCATCGAGGCTCTTGGGTGTCACTATCGGGAAGCAGAGGCGGTGGTGAACCCATGGATTATTATGTAGCACATCATTGCGTACTTGGTACATAAAAGCATAGTGGCAAAGTTGCCATAAAGGATGTTCAAGATTTGCCTTTGAGAACTATCCTCTATACTATCACTCAGATGGCAGGGAGTGTGTCTCCTCACATGGATTTACAAAGCCATTTTCAGTATGCTATCGAGTGTATGGAGCCCCGGGTTTTCAATTTGTGCGATGGTCTTCTAAAAAACATGAAGAAACAATTGATAAAGTGTAGGACCCGTCGATTGAAACAATTCAGGTATGGATCTATTTTGGTATCCTTCTTCCTAGAGAGGGTCCTCGTTTTTCACCTACAACATATGGAATGGAGAATACCCACTCCACATGATCCTCAGATGAAGAGATGGGTAGATTTGATGGCGCATCATGGTGGTGTGCCAATCGTTACATATGACCAAGCTTTCTTCCAGTGGTTGAGGGATCGGTTGGTCATGGTTGAGTACTATGCATATGTCAGGATTGACTTCCGTGGAGATCCTGACTTGGTACCTGAGGGTTCTCAGTGGGGAGAGATAGGTAAGAAGGATTTTTTCATTATATGTTGTTTTTGGTATTTTAATTATAAAATGTTTTTGTTATTTATCCGAGACTAAACAAGTGCTCTCAATAATGCAGATGTGGAGCCTTTCAGGCCTCCAAGATCCTCTCCTATCCAGATACATGGAGAGATAGGCGCAGTGGTGGGTCGAGGGGTGGAAACTGAGGATCTCGAGGAGATCAAACATAACCTTGAGGGATTGACTATGAACATCCCCAACATCATTGTGGACGAGTTTCCCCGACGCTACCAACGCCATACAATTGGTGTGTTAGTATCCATTGGTTGACTGCTCCGTCGAGTGGTACGAGCAGTCGTTTGTTATAGCGAGAAACATCCTTGATGCATATGTATATGAAGCCACGTGCTTCAATATTTTGACATTTTGGTTTCAAGACAAATAATTTTTGTAAGTTTTGACGTTGTAATATAAAACTCCTACCGGCTTACTTGTATTTTAAATGTGTGTTTGGCTTTATAAATGGTGGAAATGTCCGTCTAAAACATAATTAGCCAATGGATCTATTAATGTGTTTAGACATCTAGGAATATGTTGATATTCATTATAATCAAAATGTCTTTCCAAGAAACAAATTCTCAAGTATACCCGTAACAATGTAGGACTTCGAATGGAATAAATGTTACTCAATTGTAGTACCACTAGTTGCGAATCAAGTCGTACAATAAGATGACGGATGCCAAATGAAATGGCGTTAGTTAATAACTCGATAACTGCACTGTATTCCACGATATTGTTAGTTGCACGACCAAGGCAAACACCGTGTAGACTGATCAACTCATCCATAGGTGCATATATTGCCCATGCAACAGACGTTAGGTTTTGAGTACCGCTACTAGCACCATCAATAAAGCCGATATATGATAGAAAGGACGCCGACATCTGGAAACCAAGCACAAGTCAAGGTAAGTAGCTTAAAGGCAGAACAAGAAACGAAAAAATCACACACTAGAGTATGATACACTAAAAATACAAAGCACTCATGCAAAAAATATATTAAGCACATTACTTCTTTAGGTAAAGCCCATTTCTAGGTTCAACCAAAGGGATTCCATCATAATCCACCAGCTCATAAACCCCTTTCTCCAACACTCTTTTAACGATATAAGGGCCACGCCACATGGGATCGAATTTACTGGCCCCAATAAGTCACGATCTTGTTCATAAAGGAGAACTAAATCGCCTTAAAAAAAACACGTGGTTTGACATGCTTGTCATATTGAGCTTTGACACGTTTCTTCTGGGTTTCTATGACTAATGTAGCGTCGCGACGAGTCTCATCTAATTCCATTAAATACAAGTGACGTTCTTCTTCGGCTATGGTGTTAGGGAGAAGTTCGACAACTAGTTTCAAATATAGCATCTCACATTCAATCGACATAATAACTTCAATACCATATACTAACTAGAAAGGTGTGAATCCTGTGGCAGATTTAACGGATGTCCGATAGGCCCATAATGTTGAAAAGAGCATTGTGTGCCATCTTGACTTGTGAATTCCTACCATTCGTCGAAGCATAGTAGTTAGAACTTTGTTGATTGCTTTAACTTGACCATTGGCCTGTGGATAGTAAGGGGTTGAGTTTTCATGTCCAAGACCCAACTTATTGATAAGTTTAGACATCATGAAATTGCGAAAATGGCTACCTGGAAGGCTCAAAGTAGCGATGTAAGGAGGACCAACGTTTATGTAAGAAGGAAAAATAAAAGATTCCCCCGGAGCAGGGGTTGCTTCATTGGTCGTTCCGAGAACTGACGCCATTAAACACGGATCCAACCTAGAGTTTGCTAGGGAAAATAAACAACACACTAAAAATCTAGGAAGCAAGCAAACAAACAAAACCTTCTCACAATGAACACACGAGTTGGTAATGAAATCCAACGTTGCAAGAACAATGTAAGAAGGGGTTGAGATAGAATGGGTGGAAAAGTTATGTTGATGACCTGCTCAATGGACTTACGCCTTGGTGCAAGATTCCACACAATAAACGTGGATTTACCCTCCAAGGAGCCCAAGTGAATTTGGTTAACGTCGATTCTAGGTACAACGAAGACTTCCCCTTCACCGTCACCTCGTGTATAGAATCTAAAGATATAGGCTACTAAGGTTACCAATCACGACAATGATGCCTGGGGAAGCAGTCGCCAATTTTGTTATCAAACAAATCGGTAAGTGCGGACACAAACTAATCTCCCTAACTTCAACAAGAAGCTAGAACAAAACAGGGCAGAATACAAGCTTCTTCTTAGATTTCAGTGTAATGTAAACTACTCCAGAGAGGGATAAATGACATACCATTTAAATGATGTTTGATCCTCGTTAGTATCGTCCTTGCTCCATCTTTGGATTTGTAGAATGTTGAACCTGTTAAGAAGCACAAACCAACAAAGTGAGAGAACAACGATATATATATTCCAATGAAGTCTATGTATAAGATCAAGGAGTTATACAATAAAAGTAGAGACACCTTTATAGGGAAGAAATGTATTACTGCATTATATTGAATGAAAGTGGATAATACAACCTATGCCTTGATGTTGCAAGGTCCCTTCCAATGGCCCTTTGCTTCAACACACACACCTTTGCTCCAATGCTTTTGATGAAGAGCATTCACAACATGACTTGGAAAGCTAAAACAAAGCTATCACAAGTACAATCTTTAGCAAAATGCTTCATGCATAAGCAAACCTAGCCTTTTCCATGAGAGATCCCTCTTTATATAGGGTGAAAGAGGGATTGATGAAGATATTAGAATGATCCCACTAAATTAGAGAAGCGAGTAAGATCCAAACCGATCGGAGGCCACCTCATGTTCTAGAAGATTGCCTTCTAGAACTTTCATGAATTTCATCTTTTTTCTCTTGTTTGGGGATTGTCGCACCCTATGCACAGGCAACATGCGACAATACCACAGTCTAGTTTTGATGCAGCACGTGACAATCAAGAATCATCGTACCCCAAGCATTTAGCAGGGTGTGACGATCTCCTTTGATATGGTTTTTAAGAAAATAAATATAATTCACTTTTCTCATGGAGAAAGTCTCATTTAGTATCTTTAGGGAACATAGAAGTGAGTTATGCACATATCGTCAGTTGATCACAGGGGTGACCAAAATAATGTGTAACACCTGCTCTAGGATGGAGTGGTCTATATTAATTAGACGTGCATGTGAGGAAATAATCATCAACACACACACACACACATAATTAATAACTACAAATAAATAAATTAATGAAAATACAATAATGGAAAAGACATGTCCATTAATGAAAGGGCACTTGCCCAAGTATATATATTGGCCCCCTCAATTGTAATATATCATCTTGTACAATATTTACGTACAACAACCTCTCATCAAGTCTGCTAAGTCTTGTTGAGATTTTCAGTGTGTAATTATTCTTTGATAACAATAGCATTTAAATCACAAGGCAATAATTATTAGATCTGAAAATCAGAAAATTCAACATCTATTAACAATTGTAGTGGTAGTTGCCACCATTTGACTTTTTTTTGTAGGTTTGCATCCCATCACCACCCATCAAAAAATACATACATCCCCAAAGTCAAGTCCAATGGCAACCTAGACAAAAGCTTAAAACTTTTATTTTATTATTTATTAAAATGGTGCAAATGGTCATGGCCTAAACACATATTATAGAGGTCGATTTGCTTATTTATTATTGTTTGCGTATTGTTTATTTGTATTTTGTAGAGTTATGGGCAAGGACTTTAATAGGCTCTAGGGTATTTTAGTAGAAAAATAGTTTGTGATAAAGCAAAGGCACAATCTACACTGAATATGTTTCTTGCATTCAAGAATAAAGAGAATAAGAATCCCAAGGAGAGGTAGACAAATGGGGGAAACATATTATCCACAGAGAATGGAACGTGGTTGATATGCCCAATGCCATAGAGAGCAAGTGCTTGTTACCCATTTACCCCCTTTGGATGAGAAAACGATCGAGCACATGGTTGCAAAGAAGAAGAAACATGAGCTTCTTAACAAATACACATTGAGTGAAGATCTCCTAGAAAACCTATTTGAGGCCAAGCCAATGCTTAATATTCAATGATGAGATATGTTGGTGAATCAGTAAATTAAAGGCAATAACATAATGAGCTTGAATCAAAGAAGAAGTGGTAGAGGTGAGGCATGATTGTAATAGTTGTAGCAAGAATAAGATTCTGGCGCAATGGGTTATCTGTTGAAGATGTAATGGTAGGGAGTAGGAGGGCCATTGTTTCCATTTTTGTGTGAAGGAGGACAATTGCTAGTAGCAGTGAGTGCTCAAGGAGGCAGAGGTGGAGGTTTTTGGCATTGACAATAGATGATAATTGTGGATAACATACCAAAGGTCAACTTGAAAGAAGAGGTGTTTCAAATAAATATGACAAGTGAATGAAAATTGTGAAGAATAAATGAACTACACTATCTTTTTATATTGTTCACACAAAATTATCACATATTATCTTTTTCCTTTTACATTTACTTATTGATCCATAACTAGTTTTTTTTTTTGCCATTACAATAATATACTCATTAAGAATTCAACATGTCACTTACGAGAATTAAACTTGGGTGGGGAGGATAATAATCATTTCTCCTAACTACTCAAACTAAACGTGCAATATTACTATATCACTAATACAACTTAAATCTCGACTTTACTTAAATACTTAATAATAAGCAATTATTACTTTCCAACCTAAATTTCTTAATAATCAGAATTTAAAATTCAATAACAACTCTGATAATCAATTTTGTATCTTAAAATTCAATAATGAGATTTATAAGCCATGGCGATCTTCAACTTTGACCAATCTCTCATAATCACTTGGAAGAATAATGAGATTTATAAGCCATGGCGATCTTCAACTTTGACCAATCTCTCATAATCACTTGGAAGATAGAGAAATCCTTGCACTAGCGGACAGAGAGTTGACAAAGCGTGTAAGTTATTCCCTTGGTATCAATGTCAAGTTTGGTGGCAATTTCACCTTTCTATCACAATCATCTACAAAGCTACAAAATTCGTTAAACCAATGGAAGGAAGTTGACACAGCAGGGATAGTGATTTGAAGAATTGATTTGATTTATGAGTAGTTCTATGTATCTTTATTGGGTATTTAGATTTTAATTAGGATATTTAAATAATATAAAATTTCAATAATAATAATTTATTAAATTAAAAATTCTGAAATGAAATCTTCAGAATTCAAATTTATCGATGATGTACATTATTCATTTAAAAGATTTAATGGTGATTACTGAAATGTTCACAAAGATATTATTAAGCATTTCAAATCAAAACTAAATGTACAAACACAAAATTGCAATTCGGTTGCTTGAAGCTGTCCAAACACACGTTGTAAATCACTTCTCTCCGACTCTGAATTATTATTGAGTATTTCAAGGGAAGTTTGAGGGTTTTAATCTTATGTTTTAGGAGTGGTACGGATCCCAAGAATGGGTCTGAGGCCATTCAATTTTAAACTTACCATTAGGCATTAGCCCAAGCCACTTACAGAAGGAAAACCCATTTTTCATAACTTGCGTTGCACTCAAACCATTGCCTCTAATCTCCGACTTCTCTGCTCCTCTGGTGGCGCCGTGTTGCATTTTCAGGTAAACACGGCCGCAGACGATAGCAAAATTGCATTATATTGTTTGGATTTTTGATTATACAAGGATTTTAATTGAATTGGGAAATTTCAGATCAGGAGGAGGATCAGGATCGATGCTGCGAGCGGCAGCAGGCAGAATTGTGGGAGTGGGAGGCGGAATAGCAGGGCCAGTACAACAGCAGCAGCAGCAGGCGGCATGCTCGGCCTGTAAAACTTTACGTAAATTTTCTATGGCGAAAGTAGCTGGGCGGTACGCGTGCACCTGCCAACGGGAAGGAGGAGGAAGTGTGGTTTTGCCGGTATCAACCGGCCCCCAGAAAACGTTGAACTGTAGCTGGGAGTTCTTGAATGAGTGGGAATTCTCAGAGGAGGAAACCAACAATGATAACTTCGGGCACCATCCATTTCGGGACCGTGTGGTCTTTGGGGCGGCGCCCACCAAAGAGGAAGTGGAGGAGGCTGTTTCTGATTTACAGGGCTCCCTTGCACAGTAAGTACTAACTTTGTTGGTTGGTTTTAACTTTTTTTCCTTTCCTTATCAGACGATTGCTTTGCTTTGCTCATCACCAACATCTATTGCGCTATTAAGTCAATAAAGTTGGGACTTTTTACTTGCGGATATATTTCCTTTACCAAAAAGACCTATCTGGGGTCATCCGCAGGTACCCTCGTTGTCGGTATCTTAATCCTGTCACAACAGCCTGTCATCGCGAAGGACGGCAGAATGAAAATGGAACTCGAGACCTTAATTAAGTTGTGTTCATAAATAGGGTAACAGACAGCTACTTTATAAAAAACAGTAAATAACTTATCGTCAGCTACAGGGGACGTTTACTATTACCCAAGCAGAATTAGATGGCCAAAGTGGAGTGGTTATTTAGGGACGAAACTAATCTTGTAGCAAATGGACCCTCCTCTTTT
>ML796748.1:250703-268847 GCA_009831015.1 Picea engelmannii
TTTTTACTTTTTCCCTTTTATTTTAAAAACTTCAAATACTCTTACGTAACTTCAATTACTCAATAATAAGTCACCTTTTTACACTTTGTGGTAATTTTTATGAAAAATCCTTTTTCTTTTTTAACAACCCCACTAAAATATACTTTCTCTTAATAATAATATATTTTCTTTTAAAATAAGATATTAATATTATCTCTTTTCCTAGGCCCTTTTAATAAACTTAGTAACTTTTTTTCTCTTAAATGTATGATTGCGACCTTTGACTTGAGGTTTCGTTTGGGATTCCCTTTTTGACTTCTTTAACTTATATACTTCACTTATACTCCTTGTAAAGTTATGGAGATGCACCTTTTACTCTTCCTAACTTCTTGGTAATTGTTGGTCAACTAACTATTACGCTCGTGGGTAGGATTTCACCTTTGTATTTAATAGTTTGACTTTAGAATTTTCTTATGTAACTTTTATATTGAAACACTTTGATTTTATTTATTTTTTCCTTTTATTCATAAACCGGTTACGTACGTATTTTGAATTTGCAGTGGAACATCTTCAACGGAATTCTGAGTTTTATATGGCCAAAGGCTTGATTTGGTCAAAGACCCCAACTTCAGAGAAACTCTGAAAAAAAATTGTTGGCTAGCAGCCAGTAATCAGCGGAATGCCCAAGAAGGGGCTCTGATACCAAATGAGATGAACAAAGTTCGTCACGCACAAATAATCCAAAATATCTGGAATATAGTAATCAAATCCATACAGACAAATATATATATATATATATATATATATATATATATATATAAGAATGAATAGTAAGATGATTACAAATGAGAATGAGGGTTCGCTTATATACCCACGCAGGGGTGCCCTTAACCAATAGTCATGTTCTTTGAGACATGTCCTTTCATTATTAATAATTATTATTTATTAATTATCATTTAAGTATTATGTTATTAATATCTATTTTATATGTATATTTATGTTCATAACAGAATCTAACATGCAATTTTGAAGCAATAAAACACTAACAAGCAAAGAAATGTAGAAAGGACGGCTTTCATCAACTTTGTTCATAACTAGATATACCTGTGGGTGGTCATGTGATGGATCAATGGAACCATCCAAACCCAAAAACTTGTCAGTGGCTTCCTTCTATCCAATCATGCGAACCAACTCTCTAAGTGGCATCAAAATTATTATATTTGATAGCTTGGTTACCAGACAGAAGCTAGAATAATGCACGAGCAAAGGATCATATTGTTCTGGGGCAATGACCTATTGAGTATCACTCGAGGTAAGAGGCTTTATCTACTGGTTACTTGGCGCCTTGCTTTTTTTGGCACAAGTCGTGGTTATTTCAGCCACCATGGTTGCAGCTTTAGACTGTACTTTGCTGATCTTAGAGGTTGCCGTTTGACTTCCAGGGATAACCATGCTGGTAGATAACAAAGTTCTCTTGCATGCGTTAAACTACCCTAGAGTCAAAAGGAAAACCCTCGGCTGGTTTCCCTCTTTACTACTGGAAATTTGGTAAACATGTGGGTTGCAATCTTCTTCAGTTAGGGATAACATATTCAGGCTGTCTTCTTGTTGTTCAGAAAAGTCTTCCGGCTGTTATGGGATGAACAGATAGGTTGTTTAGGAAAATACCCTACAGCCTCTTCGTTATGGGGCAATTCACATTCTCTACAGTGATGGCTGGAAGAGGGATAACCCACCAAATTGTTTTTGGACATGGGCACTAGAACCTTGGATGTTTCTGCCTTCTTTTCCTGCTGAAAAGGTCTTTTGGGAGGGGTCTGCCTAGGCTGAAATGTTCGTTAATTTGTTAGAATAGCCTGCTGATTTTGCAATTTTTTCTCTAATCTGATCATCTTGTTGCTTAGATCTTGCAACAAATCGACAAATCTCGTAGGCACTTCATTGTTCTCACTCCCCCCCTTCCATCTTTGGTTCTTGATATGCTCTTCCTTGTAGATCGAACAACCTGGAGAAGTGGTTGGACCTTCTTGGCTGCATTAATATTCTTCTCTATCTTGAGAGCAATAGCCAAGGTAGCTTCCAAATTCCAATTGTTCTTCTCCTTGAGCAAAAAACTAAAGGATTCGTCAAGCATCCTAAAGTAATAGACTAAAGAAAATTCATCATTAGGATGCACATGTTGGTGAATCCTCATGTAAAGTTTAGAAAAACTATTATTAAACTAAGAAACAGTTTCATTCTCATTCTTGTATATGGCAGTAAACTTCGCCAACAAGGAGTTGTCTTGCTTGTAACCCCACTTTTCTGTTTGAAAGAATCCCATCCATCAATGCAGGCGGCGGGGAGGGACTTGTACCATGCTCATGCATCCCGTTCAAGGGTTTGCACGAACATTTTCATAACCACATCCTTGTATTCAACCTCCAAACCATCCACAAACTTTAAGAATGTAGTCAAATGATCTTCAACGAAGTCTGCATTGTTTCCTGCAAATTTGGGAAGATGCTTTCGATATTCACCTACAGGCATGTCATGTGGCTAATTAGGGATATATGCAAAATATAATAGAGCATAAACTATGAGAATGAATTTGACTGCACCTCTTGCCATTGCACTAGTTTGAGTTGGAACTAAGGCTGGAAAAGCAGTGGATGAAGGTGTGGAAGAAAAACTCACCAACGAACTTATTACAACCGATGAACTTACTGATGATGCACTCACCAAAATACTAGTGGTAGGGGACGATGGTGTGACTACCTTGGAAGCAGTCCAGACAGTGGAATCACGCACCGACTCTGGTGGAATCCTAGGGGATGTCTTCTCTTTATTTCGGAATAGATGTTCTAGTTTGCTAAGGCCCGGAATCACGTCTTGTAAAGGATCAAATCTCGGGGATTTTTATGAGTTATCCAATATCATTCAATCCTACACCAATGGAGTCGTTAGGCGAGTTAGAAAAATCATAGTAAAACTCACCGATGTCATTCAAATTTTTGAGGATAGACAAAGTCCCTGGCAATGACACCAATTTGTTATCATGCAAACCTACACAAGCAAATTTTCCCAACAACTGTAGGCAAAGTCAACCATTGTCACAATTGGAAGGCCTCTTCGTTCGGACTGATACTTTTTCAGTCTTAGGGGGGTGTCCCTAATGGGTTTATGCTACTGCATAATTAACAAATCTGCATGTACTCCTAGAGCGAGGGTGAGTTCAAATTATAGTTTCAATTGGTTGGGATTAGATTTCAGAGATATGTATGGCAATGAAAATAAATGATTTTGCACGAAAGAATGTGTGCCTTAAGTGAAGGAGATTCAAAGTGAATACATAGTAAAGCACGATACACCATAAGAACAGTTTAATCAACAGAGCCAAGGGACTTAGAGAGCTAGAACAAAGCATAACTATATCAGATCACTTATTACCCAAGAGATTGTCTGCATCATAGTGAGTGATAGGTGACTGGCTGCCATTGATTTCCTTGCCTACATTGGAGGTGGTGGTCAAAGCCTGGTGGGTGGAAGAGTGAAGTGACTTCCGCTGCAACAACACTGTCTCTAGATCAAAATTGTACCAACCCCAAACTGTCTCTCCCATCTGTATATAAAGAAATTCCATCCTCTCCAAACCAAATCTTCTTAATTGCTGGAAAAGAAAGAAATAAAACACACAAAGGCGAAAGCTCTGCATGCAAACCAAGTACGACCTCCTTTTCTTCCTTTAGAATAGTTTTTTCCCTTGCTGTTCGACTAGCTTTTCCTTACCTTCAGAATGGCTTTTCGTGCTGTTTACTCAAAGCACAAAATCACCTTTTCTATCACCTTTAGAAATTAACAAGGTTATCCTCCCATAAACTCGCCTTCACTAGTGTCTTGAGCCATCCCATTCGATTGCTCTTTCCTCATATCTTACTCTCATTCTTGAATACGCTGGAGGAAATGTTTTTCTGAAACATGATATACAACATGATGCTGTCATCAACATGCTGATCTGGTTGAGAGGGCTCTATCTCCTGTACAAGATAGCTGGGGTGTAACTCCACGAATCTGCCTTTGAAAATCGGAGTCTGCGCATATTACAACCGATACAAACCTTCAAAGATGCTATCATCTTCAAAGAATGAGGTCAATGTAGGCCTTTTAGCTGGCAGAATTGGCATGGTAAAACAGTAAGCCTGCTGATAATTCCAACCTCTCTTCACTCCAACACTATCTTACATATGACATCCTATCCTCGATTATCCAACCAGCCTACATAGTTTGCTTTGAGATCAATCATGCTGTTGGAAGATGGTTAAACAACTGTCACTTATTTCTCATAATAATTTAGAATTTCCTGTAGAATGCCTATGTGGGGTATGGGCAGTCTGTATAAATTCAAGTTTCCCTAGGGATCCTTCTTATTGATACCCATTTCTAATGAGAGGTCTGCAACAATCAAATTGGAACATCGGTTTCTTCTTCAAAATCTGAGTGCTAAGCACGGCTAAAATTTTCACTGATCCTGACCCATTGAATTCTGTGAGCATCTTGGCTTTCTATCATAATTAATTTTGCGTGAAAACAACTTGCACATCATCCTTTTCCCCAAAATATTTCTGCTAACAAACCACATTGTCACATCCTAAGTCACCAGACACGGGGACACGAGACATGGAGGACACAGGAATACGAGTATCCGACACGGGCATGGCGACCCCTGGAAACATGACACGGAGGACACGTTATATATATATATATATAATTATTTATATATTAAATTATGAATTACACGTACAAAAATGAAATAATTAATAAAACTGTAAACATTTACATGAATGATAATGATGATACAAATTCATTATTCAATCATACAACTAGTACTAACTTAGTTACTAACATAAATGATGATTCATGATAAATATTAAAATCATAATGACAAACATTGAAATTTGAAACACACAAGAAATTCAAACCATAAACTGCAGTTTTCTCATTAAGTCATCAAAATTAAAATGTGATACATAGACACCGACTCCTGAGTCACTGCTATAGCCTACAACCTACATGCTACTATAGGTGGGAATGCCAGTGGCAAATACAAAATAAGGTAGAACTAGATACTAGAACCGTAGATGGAAGAATCCCATAGCACAAGACTGTCACTGGTCAGTAGTCCTCCGACTCCATGTCATCATAATCAAAATCAGCGTCATCGCCACTGCTCTCTCCTCCAATCTTCGACTCCTTTACATGATCATCCAATTCAATCTGTGGAACTGGATCTGCTGCTATGGAGGATGACCCCTCAAGAGGAATATTATCCTCAAAAGTGACCGACTCTTTGTCCAAACCCATATCATCAAGAAACACTTCCCACATCTTTGTCTTTCCCTTCACCCACTCCTCCTTCTGCGTGTAAATAAGACAGAGGTTGGTGTGCACATACACCATTGACTCTACCTTGGATTGCTCAAGTGTTCTCTTCTTCAAACTGTACAAATTCCCATATATGCTCCAATTCCTCTCACAACAAGAGGATGAAGTAACCCGAGAGAGGATCCTCATGGCTAACTCCTATAGAGGAGGGCATGCTGTCCCATGAGTTTCCCACCAAGCATGGGGCTTCTTAGCCCCCCTGTCTTTAAGCACATCATAGCTAGAAAATCTCCCATTGGCAGTGGAAAAATCTATAAAGCCTACCTCCACCTCATCAAAGTATGCTCTATCTTGATATAGCCGTCTAAATGCTTCCTTCCTCCCTTATGAAACCTCATGATCCCTGTGAGGCGAGAATCTGCGTGAAGTCCCACCACTGAGCCACTCACTGCTGTAGTATTTGGGATTCAATGAGTGAGCCGAGCAATGCAATGGTGTGCAATTCTTATTCCACCCGTTGATAAGAATATCCTGTATGGTGGTGAAAAAGATCTCTGTTGCTGTCCCATACTCAGGGGACTCATTTTGTAAAATAATGGTCCTCATGGAATCCCACCCCTCATAAATCTCTCCTAGGATGGGCTTGTCTGTGTCTGCAAATCGTAACAAAGAGATGATAGGGTCCATGATCTTAATGGTAAGATCTAGCCTCTCCCACCAAGCATCATCTAACACCGTATCCTTGACCTTTTTTGAAGAAGCTTGATTCGTCTTTCTCCAAAAAGACCAAAACTCTGAAATAACCATGGACTCAAGAGCGGCCTTGACCTCCCTCAACCTCTTAAGCATGATGAATGAGGAGGCAAACCACGTATCTGCAACCTTCAACAATGATAGCTATGTGTACTTTTTATAGATTGTGAGGTCATTGGTATGGTTTTGTACAAAATTGCAGATATGATGTGCATCCTCAATACGACTTCCGATCCATGTCACATCCGAAGCAATGGATTTAAGTGCTAAATTCAAGGAATGAACAATGCAAGGTGTCCAAAATATTTGTAGATATTTAGCTTCCACAACCATGCCAACAGCCTTGCAAACAGGTGCATTATCTGTAATAATTTGCACACAAGAATCAACACCTACATCTTCAATAACTTTAATGAACAACTCACCCATATATTGTGCATCCTTGTATTTTCCAAGAACATCTATCGCTTTCAAGAAAATTGGTCCATTCAAGGAAAACATCATGAAGTTGATGAGTGGATGGCGTGCTGCATCTGTCCATCCATCTGAAACAATACTAATGCTATACGAGGGCCAAGCTGCTTTAGGCTCTAGCATTTTATCCACCTGCCTCTTTGCCTTAACCAACAATGTGGTTCTAAGCCTCTCTGAACTACGAGGCATGTACCTTGTTGGAGCCTCTTGAGTTAGACCTCGACACATCTCAATAAACAAAGGAGATCGTGCAACATTAAATGAGATGAAGTTGAGATAGAAAAAAAATTCAATGGTAAGATCCAACTCATCTCGCCTCTCTTGCTGAAATATATTGCCATTGGACCCATTTCAGGCTTCTTTCTTGTTGCTGCACTCCCACACCCAAATGGGTGTTTGCTAGATGGTTTCCTCAAGAATGGAAGAGGATCCTCATTCTTGGTTTTCCTAGAGATGTTGCTGCCACGATCCCCTCTCCAACATTGGCCTCTCTTTCCAGTTCTCTTCATTTGGATGCACTCACTCCTTGACATGGTCCACATGGTCCAAGTCCACAAAGTATGCCCAACAAATGGCCCTTTACTTGGAAGTAGGTGCTTGTAAATTGATTCTTGCAAAAACTACATATCCAAAGAATATTACCTCCCCCCTTTAACTTGGACCCGAGCCCTTGATTTCTTGTGACATACTTCCACAATGGATACTTTGATTCTTGAGCTTGCTGCCTTGCTAAAACAACATGTTTTTCGGCCTCTAAAATTGTTGCTGTAGCCCCACTTCTAGCAGATGGAACACTAGCTGACCCTGTTGAAAATGAAGGAGGGGGGACAACATTAGTGGGCAAATCCCTCCCTTTCTTTTGCCCTCTTCTAGCTGCCCTTGATGATTGAGCCATGGCTGCTGTAGCAAAGTTCTTAGACTGCTGCTGTAGAAAAAAACTTGAAGAATGGTGGAGAAATCCACTTGCTCGGCACATGGAATCCCTTCTCACACTCCAGTAAGGCCCTTTGCTGCACTCTAACTCACTTGCTTCTCCAACCCGTGGGAAGAATGAGGCCAAACACAAGTGAAAAATCGGTTTTAAGGGCCTGCGGGTCGCTTTTTTGAGGGACACGTGTCCCTTTTTCGTGACACGAACTTTCATGGTGTTGGACACGAAATTCCAACATGTCACGTGCATGTGACATGTTGCACCATCGAATCCTGTTGAATTTTAAAAGCTAGACTAGTTTACAACAACAGTAACCTAACCAGGATCTCAAGAAGAATAACCAAGCACAGATAACACACAAAAAATGGGTCTGCTCATTAACCATAGGTAATGCTCTTTCATTACCACCCAACCATAGGCATCCTCAAGTGCCACCCCCGAGCAGAGCAGAGCAGGAGACCTGCTACATAAAGATAGCCAAGAGAAATTCACGCAAATACAGAGATAGATGTTGTTACAGAAATGCAGCTTCCTCAGATTAGTATTCCCTGCGACTGCCTCATATTAGTATTCCCTGCGGCTGCCTCAGATGTGTATTCCCTTGGATACCTCAACCACTTGAGCTTGACCTCAAGGTTACGTCACACATGGCTCATCCCATGTGGACCTCTAGAGGCTCCTCCCTCTAGAAATACTAGGGTCTGTCCCATAGTGTGACGTCATGGGTCCACTCCCCATGACGTGTCCTCTAGTGCTCAACCACTAGGGACATCACTCTCACAGATCAACTCGACTAAGTCCATACGAGTACGAACTGGAGAGCTATCTCAAGTCAACTCTACTCAGTCCAGACTAGTATGACAGGAGACCAAATACAAGTCAACTTAACTCAGTCTAGAGGAGTATGACTTCCTCTCATAGATCAACTCAACTAAGTCCATAGGAGTAGGATCTCACCTATCACATAGGTGTCCTCACAGATCAACTCAACTCAGTCCAGAGGAGTATGATCTGGAGAATTTCTCAGGAAGCTGCAATCATCAATCCTCCCTCTCAATGAGGGAGGCATCATGCCAAGTCTCTCACCGAAGTACTCGAACTTCGTCCTGGTAAGAAGCTTCGTGAGATCATTTGCAATCTGGTCTTTTGTAGGAAAGTACTGCAACTGTACTGTATTCCTTTGCATCATATCTTGAACATAATGATATCATTGACCAATCAAGTCTGCAAAGATCTTGTGAAGCTACACTGCTTCGCGAACTGCCATCCACAATACTATCTGTTTCTGTGGTACTCACGGTATAGACATATCTCAGGCCATATCTGTCAATCCTCGTATACCAAGCTCGAGCTGCCTGGATAAGTCCATACAGGGCCTTCTTTGATCTGCACGCATGAGATTCCTTCTCATGTATCACAAAACCAAGTGGCTGCTTGATGTACACTTCTTTCTCAATCTCTTCATTGAGAAAGGTTGTCTTCTCATCTATCTGATGTAATCCCCATCCCATGGTTATTGCAAGGGCAATGATCGTCTGGATGGAAATATATCGAGCAATAGGAGCACATGTCTCCTCATAATCTATTCCCTCCACCTGAGAGAAACCTCTGGCAACAAATCTCGTGTTGTGCTTCTCGATGCTCCCGTCAACTGTACGTTTGATCTTTATAGATCCACTTGGAAGTCACCATAGACTTCCCTTACGGTCTCAAAACAATATCCCACACATCATTCTTTATGATGGACTAATACTCATTCATCATGGCTTCTCTCCATATCTGCTAACCGGATGCTTCCTCACAACAGGAAGGCTCAAGAATCAATGATGTGGCTCATAGCTGCAGCATAGCCCGAATATCTTCGTGGTCTCTGGCTTTCTCGGAAAGTATCACGGGAGATGCATGTCCTTCTGCCTCATACAGAGTTTGATGAGCCCACGCAGGCCTCTTCCGGTCTACTGCGATATCTCTAGGAATATCAACTGGATCATTTGGATCGACGGGCTCAACTAGCTCACTGTCAATTTCCACGTGAGATCCTCTAGATCTCCAGAAGGCTATCTTCTCTTCAAAGGAAATAGCTGTCATGGGTCCACACAAATCTGATTGCATAAGATCCCCTTGGATCTACTGTCACTGCTTGGAAAAGACCTCACAAGCTCTACGAATGTCATCATGCTCTACACGAAGATCTGGAAGTCCTGACACCATCTTCCCGAGGGTAGGAAGAGTTCTGCAAGTCTCCTATGTTATCACTTGCTCAAACTGATGGAATTATGTGACAAGATTCGGACTGGTAAAACTTGTCAATCCATATAAACTCCTTTTCTGGTCAGACTGCTTCATGTCTCAAACTAGAGACCATCTAATATGTTGCCTTTTGCAACCGTCACTATGGCTCTCTCTCAAGGCTATCACTAGTGACCTGTCTTTGTTGTAACTTGCCCGGAATAAGAAAAAAAAATAAAAAATATCTCCTAGAGGGGAGATCAACAAGTACATCTCTAGTATCATGACTTCAAAGCAACTTAAAGATTGCTATCACAGCTACAAGAACTACTTGTAATGTAGTAAGTCAGATATACTAGAAGTGTAGGTTACAGGCATGATAATTTAAAACAATCAAACCTGGAGTCTTCTCTTCCAGCGAGAGTGTGCTGCTCCTCTGAGTG
Source organism: Picea engelmannii (assembly GCA_009831015.1). Classification (NCBI taxonomy): domain Eukaryota; kingdom Viridiplantae; phylum Streptophyta; class Pinopsida; order Pinales; family Pinaceae; genus Picea; species Picea engelmannii. The sequence continues at coordinate 260,874 of ML796748.1, forward strand.
CACTGAGATCCCTCTGGATCCACAATTGCAGCAAAAAAGTCCCTCCTCCTGCAAGCACCCTTATGACAATGATACAATTTTAAAAAGAAAATATATACAAGTGCATACCTCTAAAATTGTAGCATTCTCCGGTTCTGGTGCAACTTCATCCACAAATGAGTAGCCTCAGAAATGTTCAAGTATACTCATGAACCTTGTGTTAATTTTACTCTTGAAACTGGTCCTTGAAGCTGTCCAAACTTAGTCTAACTGTTGTCCGAAAGTCTGTCCAAACTCAGCCCAGAAGACTGCCCTCTAATTGTTGAAGACTCGGCCTCTATCTCTGCTCAGACCTGCTGCTAGTATGCCCACAAAACAGGGCTCGGACCTGCACCAATACTCTTTCAGACTGTGGCTCGGACCTGTGATAAGACAGCCCACAGATTCAGACCTGCAGTTAAGGTGTCCTCAAACAGTTCGGACCTGCAGCTGATACTTGCCTTAGATCTATTTTCAAAGCTGCCAACTTTAGACTTCATTACAGGTTTGTTAAGGAGGCTCGGTCCCTTCTTTTGTGCCCTAACAGCCCTCAACTGCTGTGCAATGGTCATCTTACAGGAACCACTCTGATACCATGTTGAATTTTAAAAGCTAGACTAGATTACAACAGCAGTAATCTAACCAGGATCTAAAGAAGAATAACCAAGCACAGATAACACACAAAAAACGGGTCTGCTCGTTAACCATAGGTAATGCTCTTTCATTACCACCCAACCATAGGCATCTTCAAGTGCCACGCCTGAGCAGAGCAGGAGACCTGCTACATAAAGATATCCAAGAGAAATTCACCCAAATACAGAGATAGATGCTGTTACAGAAATGCGGCTGCCTCAGATTAGTATTCCCTGCGGCTGCCTCAGATGTGTGAGGAGGGCGAGTTGTGTGTGTTAAATGAGAGAGGCTCGACCTTATATATATATGTCCAATGTAATGTGGGGATGTGTCTTTTCACAAGGGCCGACTTGTACAAGTTACATAAAAATTAATTTATAACTCAATATAAATTAACCTTTACACAATAGGGCCGACATGTACAAGTATCTCTCATCACAAGTGAATGGGGATTTCTCTTCTCATGATATCAATCTATAGGAGTTCTCTTGGATGTGAATACCTCCCACAGCTACCAAAAACATCAACAAATCCGACACCTGTCAGGTTGAATTGTGTCGGATTCGATGGACATGCGACACGAGGGGGGGTTTGGACTAATCCTGTGGCTTAGGTCAAATCTGTTACAGATCGGGACCTACAGTGATGATATTGGGCAATATCCAGTGCATTCCTCTGGGTAAACTGCTGGATAATCATCATTTCAGTCTAGAAGCTTCTAAATACCAACTCCTGTAGGTTTTGTTTGCTGTTTTCTCATATCTCCAGCACTGATGTTTCTCTCCTCCTCCAACTGCTACTCAACTGACTCGACCTTACTTAACTAGGACAGCGAATTCTTCATTTCTATGCTAATGATAATAGCAACAGCCTTCAACCCAAATCAAATCATCCCCGTAACATCTAAGTATGCATCAGAGATTCTCTGTTCATGGCTGATATCATATTACATTGATGTGTTGTAGCCTGAAAATTGATGAAAATCTAAGGGAACTCTGCTAAATTACTGCTAATTTTCATGTGGCATGCAATCAGTGACAGTCCTGTAGCAAACTGTTGTTTAGAAGTCATTTATTCTGCAGTTTGACAGCTTCATCTTCTAACAAATCTTCCCTCATTCATGAGTACGCTGTATTTCTGCTATTGAAGGCAATATTTCCTGAAACATACCATCTGATATGCTACTGTCATCAACATGCTGACCTGTTTAGATGGTACTTTCTCTGCTAAATATGCCCAAAGTTTAACCCAGCGGACTTCTCTTTGAGAAATGAAGTTTGCGTGCATGCTACAACTGGGTGAGAAGAAAGTTTCAAGGATATTATAGTGCCCAAAGGATGAGGTCGACTTAGTCTTTTAGTTGGAAAAAATCAGCATGGTAAAAATAGTATGCTTGCTAACTATACCAAAGGAGGTTGAGCTTGAGTTTCCAGTAGTTCATATTAACAACAGTGACCTTAATCAAGATTTTTTTGCTTTGGCAGGATTATGATACTTACTAACCTTATAGAGCAGGGTGAAATGTGGCACATACAACTTGTCAAATCAGGTTTTAGGTCCAAGTAACCTTCTGCCTTCACGAAAAGATTTTCACTTGGCAAGGCCCTGCAAAGACAAACAAATTCGCCCTCCAAGGGTCCACGAGTCACAAGTATCATGCCAAGTAAGCCATATCTAATAAAAGAACCACCCAAACATGTACATTAAATCCCCCCTTTTCAAAATAAACAAATGCTCAAAGACCTTATACAACTTGCCAATTTTAAGTATGGGAGGGTTGTCATGGTGACCTATCGGGTAGATCATTCCCCAAGTCAAGGAGTGTTTCCCAAGAGGACCCTCTCTAAGTCATGTAAGGAGTATGAGGTGGATGGGGGTGTGACTTCTGGGCATGGGGTTTCTTGACATACAAGGGCTCATATTGTCTCTGTTATCGCACAATTTGTACTTGCCCAAAAACTCAAGGCAAGTGGATACATAATTGGCATAACTGGGAATAACCTATCACTGTCACCTTAATAGGAGATCCCTTTCTATTTAGGGGTATGTCAAGTCTACCCTAGGGGAGACGTCCCCGGTGACCTAGGGGTTTGAGAAGGCTAAGGCAAGTAACCACAAGGAAATCCTTCCCCTCTCACAGATCACTCAAATCAAAGGTTTCTTTTTTGTCTTAAGGATGAAGCAAATGGATGATATTGTGTGCCTGCCCAGAACAAGACAACAAGGCAAACATGGCACTTTCCAAGTACCAAATGATTGTTAGTACTTCATAAGACAATAAACCTTCATAAAGGAAGCTAGCTGATTATGAATTTGCAGCAATGCAACCGTTTATAACAACAATTAATATTTTATAACAGCCACAAGATTTATGCCTTGAAATTGCTTGAAAAAGACAATAAAAAAAAGTGGATTTGACTAGGCAAATTGATAGTAAATTGTCACAAGCAAAATTGGCAATGTCTAGCTAGCTCTTAATGTCACTTTTGCAGAGAATTTGCTGCAGTTAGATGGCTGTAGCAATCTTTTGTAACAACAACAAATTTAAATGGTCAAAAGCGCAAGAAAACCACATACAAAACTAACACTTACCTAGTAGATTCACTAGCAATTATCACAATTGATTTTTGAATGGTTCTAGTGCAAGTTATGTAGGTAAATGTGTCAAATTAATGTATGTTTGTATGACTGTAGCAATGTTTTGCTACAGTAGCAAGTTAGCTTAGGAGTTAGTCTAATTTAGGGTTAGAGAATGTTAGTAAAGGGTTCAAGGATAAGAGTATAAGTGTTTGTTTGTTCAATCACCACTTGTAGAAGGTAGTCTAGTGCCTTTCTAGGGTAAATGGAGTCACTAATGGCAGCAACAAATCTTAAAGGAAAGATAGCAATGATAATGATATGTTAAAGGGGTGGAGAGGATAAGAGAGGTGTTGGTATCCCAAGGCCTCAAAAATCCACTTCCAAGAGGAAATTGCTAGAAAGTAACAAGGGTTAGGCCCTAGCGATTTTCTCTTTCCTTGAACAAATTGTAATAAAATATGCAATTGGGCAACGGAAGTAGGGTTACTAGTGTGCTACAATGGTAGGGTTCTAGTATCTACTTCAAGTTAGGTGCCTTTCAAGAAATTTTAGCACATGGAAGATTATAGGGAAAAAGATAATAACATATGTCTTTCCTCTAGGGTTTCAAGCAAACAATTTCATAATCTTAGACATGAAACAAGTAAAAATAACCATAAGCATTCATTCACAATAAAAAAATGCAGATTTTCCACTTACTTCACCAAGAATAATCAAGCAATTCACCCTAGTTGAAGATCCTCCACATGAAAATAACCAAAATACACCAAAAATTGCCTCCTTCAAGAAGTGCGCACCACTAGTTTCAGCCAATAACACTTAAGGAAGGCTGAATTTCAGACCTAAACTTGAGTGATGAATGAATCATGAAAAAATACAAGAGTTTTATCTCTTATTTATGCAATGACAATGACCTTTAATTGTCTTTTAGGTCAGAAAAGGCCGACATGGCCAGTTTACATCAAAAATCCAGTTTTTACATAAAATTAACAATTGAAACCCTAATTTCACTTTAGGGATGACGTCATGCCCCTCTAGGGTGACATTAGGCCCTCATCATGGAACGCTAGGCCTCAAATGTGAAACGTTAGGCCTCAAAAGCTGCCACACGTGCCAACTAGCACCAAACCGTCCTCATGCCAAACCCTAACTGGATGACGTCAAGGGTCAATATGATGACGTCAGGGGCCTTCCAGGGCCATTGTCATGGTGGAAGGGAAAGACCCCCCTGGGTCTAGGTCTGCCAGAGTGTCTTGGGGGAAACGTCCTTCTTCTTTCTTGGTGCCATCCTTTGATGTCTCTTTGCCCCTGGTTGGGGTCACAACATCCATCTAGTGGGATTTTAGCTCCATGGAGGTTTGAGCTAACCATCTCCTCATATGTACCTGTCCACCGGGCATGGTCCTACAACAACAACAAGTACGCCCTCCATGGGCTCATAAGTCACAGGGATCATAGTAATGTCAATCACATCCAATAATCAAATTACCCAAACATGTGCATCAAACCCCCCTTTACCCAGATAAATGCTCAAAGACATTATGTAGTTTAACAATCCAGGTTTGGAGAGGGTCTCAGATGTCCTATTGGGCTAATCCTCCTCAAGTTTGGTGTGTTTCCCAGGTGAAGACTGATCTAGGTCATGTAAGTGTATGAAATGGTGTAGGGGACTATTTGGGCAAGGGGTGTAGTGATAACAGGGAAATGTAGGTCTTTCCTGTGGGTGCCTCTGTAGAGGGCGAGTTGCACCTTGTCATGGATGCCATTGTTTCCTATCCCATTAAATGCCTTTTATTCATTGTCTTATTGCTTTTTCTTTTCAAGAGAATAGTTGGGGGACACTGTCCTGGCGTGGTGACCAGTGGTGACAACGTTACCCACAAGCACTTCACGGAAATGAGAAGGCTGGCTCGTGATGAGACCCCCTTTCTCTTGGCTATGCCACCAAGAGCCACTACCCTGGTTTGGTGACCAAATAGATGGTAGTGTCATACCACTACATACCCATGGACCTAATAGGCCAGCTCATGATGAGACCTCCTATCCATCAACTAGATCTTGAGTTTTATTTTATCTTACGGGTCCCCTTTTCTTACTGAGAAGCCTTTTTATTGCTTTCTCGGAAATCCCTGGGCAAAGCATCTCAAGGTTTCATTTTGGCTTTTAGCTTTTGCTAGCTACTTTTACCCTCTGGGCCTTTAGCCCCTTCTTCCCACAAGGCAAGGTACAATCCTTACTAGTGTGGCAAACCCAATGCTCGAACCAAGGTAGGGAAGATGAGACAGACAATGATGAAAAGTGGTAAGTATGGAAGGAATGGACGATGACCTTTCATAGACCAACCTAGTGGCAACTCATCCCTAAGGGAACCAACTTACTCGAGCAATATGTCACCACCCCAGGTATGAACAAGTTAAAGAGCATAATTTCTAAGCAAACGTTATGAAACAAAGGAGAGTTCAGTGCAACATATTCAAATGCTACGAAAATCAGACTGACACATACCGTGATATTCAGACTCATTACCTCATGGAGCAAGACATACTGCTACTTCAGGATCAGGCCGATGGGATGGATGCTGCTGCTGCTGATAGATAGGATGCACTGAAGGAAAGATGGGCCCTCCGGGGCCAAGCTCAAGTCATACGACTCTCGGTACTCCATGTTTAAGACCTGTGGGTCTTGAGACATAATCTCCTTAGTTATTCCTAGGATAGGGGATAACAATCTCATTTATGGGTGCCTCTATAGAGGGTGCGTTTGTTCTTGAGTTACCAACTATTTAGGTGCTATTTTTCCCAGACCCCTTCTTAGCCATCTTTCCAATCCTTGCTTCCATTTATTTGTAATTTGCTAGTCCCCTTTATAAGGTTTTCAAGCTTTGGCATTTGCAATTTGGGATTGGGGTAGGCATTGAGTAAGTAGAGCTCAAGTTGAATCGGCTTTTGGTGGTCCTTATTTGCCATGTTCACTTTCTTTTCAACATTAGTTTTTTATTCTTTTATAGCAGTTGCAGTCTACCTCCGGGCCTTTAGCTCCTTCTTCCCATGAAATGAGGTACAAGCCCTTCTTGGGTTAATATGCCCGAAATCCCAAAAGATGAGACGAAAGGGGAATAAGTATGGAAAGTGACAAGTATGTGCGGGAGCGGTATGATAACCCTTCAAGGAGACCACCTGGTCGAAACCTTTTTCTTGAGGGTGACCACTTACTAGGCAACATGTCAACCACCAAGGTGAAATGAGGCAACATGCATAATTTCCAAGCAGATGTTTTCAAAATCAAGAAAAGACCCTTTGCAACATGTTCAAATGCTTCATTTATTAGAATGATACTTACCATAACACCAAACTTGTTACCTCATGGAGCAAGACCTGTTGTCCTTTGTGAACCAAGTTGGTGTGGTGGATGCCTCTTCCATCAATCAAAAGGAGATGTGTGCTAAGATAGGGGCCTCTTCCTCTCGGTATTCCATGTCTGCAACCTGAGGGCCTCGAGACATCATCTCCTTAGTTATCCCTAGCATAGGGGGGATAACACACACTAGGCCTTATTTATTAAAAGTGGCCTTTATACATAACAATACTTATCTACTATTATTCCCCTTGGGTACCTCCCTAGATACTTGTTAACGCAATTTTCTGCACCTTAGATCAGATCTGGAAATGGCAAAAAATCTGTTGTTAGCACTCAAAATCAGATCTGATATGACTGAAGATTGCACAGAAAAGAGGTTAATCGTAGGAAATTTGCCCCTATAAGTCACTGACAAATTCCTCTTCTTTTGGGCTGGTGCATGCCAACCACAGGGGGATGTCACTAGCCTTTATGCTCGCTGTCCACTACCTGCAAATCTGCAAAACAAGACAAAATGACAGCAACAATTTGCAATATAATAGTAGCAAAAACAAGAGGATTATGGCTGTATTTTAGACAACCAAGTTCAAAAAATTAAATTTTTAAGTGTTTTTGGTGAAATCCTTGTTTCATTAGCTCAAAAATCAGCAAAGAAAAAGTGCAGAAAAAGATATCAAACAGCTGATAAATGCCCAAATGATATGTTAAGAACTTCTGAAAATAAACATTTCACAACCAGTTATACCAACAAGAGAGAAGGCCCGGTACAAGCACGTCAAACTTTATTTCTGCAAGTGTTTAGAGGTTGATTGCGCCAAGAAAATAAGTACAGAAATTGGTGTAGTAGTGATCCCTGCATATAAACAAAAAGCTAGAAGAAGAGAGGAGAATGAGAGAATTCTGAATAGTAGAGTTGTTGAAGTAGAATGCCCAACCCTTGTACAATGAAATGCACTTGATTATATAGACAAATGAGTCAAGAGGGGGAAATGGGAGATAAGTTAGGGAGAGGGAAATTGGGGAGAGAAAATAGGGATTGGGAAATTAGGGAGATAAGTTAGGGAGAGGGAAATTAGGGAGAGAAAATAGGGATTGGGAAATTAGGGAGAGAACATAGGGAGAGATTTGTGGAAGTGGTTGATGAAATTTAGGCCCCTTGATTGGTGGGATGAATGAAGAGAAAGGGGGAAATGGGAGAGAAATTAGGGAGAGAATATAGGGATTTTGGTGGGTGAGAGAATTAAGGATGGAGAGAAAAAATGTAGGCTTCCCTCCTCTCCTCATGACTCATCTATCCAATGTGGACGTCCATTCATCCAAACGTCCAACCAACTGCCACGTCATTTCTTGAAACTGCCATGTGTCATTTTCTGCTAAAAATAAATG
>ML796749.1:40062-57704 GCA_009831015.1 Picea engelmannii
GTTGCACTTTCTTCCATAAAGCGCTTCGAATGGGCTCATCTTCAATGATGCATGATACCCATTATTGTAGGCGAATTCTACCAAATCCAGGTAGTCTTCCCACCTTGATGGTTTATCCATCACATACATTCTCAGCATGTCTTCTATTACTCTATTCACTCTCTCTGTCTGTCCATCGGATTCAGGATGATACGCTGTGCTAAAGTTCAGATTCATTCCAAATCCTTTGAACAGTCCTTTCCAGAAATTCGAAGTGAATTTCGGGTCCCTATCAGACACAATTGTCTTAGGAATCCCATGCAAGCGTGCAACTTCTTTTAGGAAAATGTCAGCAACATCTGCTACTCTACGGGTGGTTTTCAGTGGAATAAAGTGGGTAGCTTTAGTAAGCTTGTCCACCACCACCATGATTGAATCATGTTGCCTACTTGTTTTGGGAAATCCTGTGATAAAATCCATTATTACCATGTCCCATTTCCATTCAGGAGTAGGTAAAGGATGCAACAACCCTGTTGGGTGCCTATGCTTAGCCTTAACCTTCTAGCACTCCATACATCTGGCGATGTATTCAATGACTTCTTTCTTCAAACCCGGCCAAAAGTAATGGCTTTTGACTGCTGCCATAGTCTTTTGATATCCAGGATGTCTAGCATAAGTCACGTTATGCATCTCCTTTAGAATTGCTAGCTTCAATTCTCAGACATTGGGTACATACACTCTGTTTTTATACAGAAGTAAGCCATCAATTCCCAAGGTGTAACTTTCCTTGGTTTGTGGTCTCTCACGCTGTTGTAGCTTTGCTACTAGACCTCTGTACTGCAAATCAACATTGGCAGCTTCCAAAATTCTGTCTTTAATCTCAGTTCTGTACATGCTAATGGTTGTAGCATGTAAGTTGTGCACTTTTCTGCTGAGTGCATGAGCCACCTTATTTTCTTTCCCTTTGATATGCTTGATATCAAAGTCATATTCGCACAGAAACTCTAGCCATCTAATTTGCCTGGCATTTAAGGTTAGCTGATCAAATAAATATTTTAGACCATTATGGTCTGTTCTCAACTCGAATCTCTTGCCCATGAGGTAATGTCTCCATTTCCTCAGGGTGTGGATGATTGCTTCCATCTCTAAATCGCGAGTGGAAAAATTCTTCTCATATTCCTTCAACTTTCGGGATTCATAACAAACTTCAAATCCCTCTTGGCTGAGAACTCCTCCCAGCCCTTCCTTACATGCATCTGTGCACACTACGTAATCCTTGTTTGGATCTGCAATCTTCAGGATTGGAGCACTAGTTAGCAGCTACTTCAATCGCTGGAAGCTACTCTCACATTCCTCACTCCACTGGAACTTCTTCTCCTTCCTTTGCAAGGAAGTGATAGAATGAGCTATCTTTGAGAATCTGGCTATGAACCTCCTATAGTAGCCCGCCAGACCCATAAAAGATCTAACTTCTATCACATTCCTTGGCACTGGCCATTCTTCAATGGCCTATACCGTCTCAGGATCCACAATGATCCCTTCCTTTGATATAATGTGCCCCAAGTAATGGATCTGCCTTTGATAAAAAGAGCACCTGCTCAGTTTTGCGTACAACTGGTGTTCTCTCAACACCTGTAGAACCATTCTCAGGTGTTGCTCATGTTCTTCCTCTGTCTTGGAATACTCCAAGATATCGTCCAGGAAGACTATGACAAACTTGTCCAAATAATCTATGAACACTCCATTGATTAAGCACATGAAAACAACAGGTGCATTTGTCAGTCCAAACGACACCACTGTGAATTCATAATGACCGTACCTTGTTCTAAAGGAGGTCTTGCTAATGTCCTCATCCTTTATTCTCACTTGGTGATATCTAGATCTGAGATCTATTTTTGAAAATATTTTCGCATCCTTCAACTGATCAAAAAGATCATCAATCCTTGGTAGAGGATACTTGTTCTTGACAGTGACCTTATTCAACTATCGAAAATCAATGCACAGTCTCAGTGTTCCATCTTTCTTCTTTACGAATAGGACTGGGGATCCCCAAGGTTAGAAATTGGGGTGAATGTAACCTTTCTTTAGTAGCTCTTCGAGCTGCAATTGCAACTCTTTAAGCTCTGGCGTACTCATTCTATAAGGAGCCTTCAAAACTGGAGCCGTTCGAGGCATCAAATTTATAGAAAAATCGATGTCCCTCTTCGGAGGTAGTCCAGGTACCTCCTGAAATATATCCTTGAATTCTTTGAGTACTTTGCGGTCTTCCATATTTGATACTACATCTCAGGATGTTTCTTCCACCCAAGCTGCAAATAATTGACAGCCTTTCCGGTAACATTTCTTCAGCTGCATGGCTAAGATTTCCCTCACAGCCACGGCTCTGGGAATTCCTTGGACTGTTACCTGATTTCCCTCTTTGTTCAGGCATGTGAACCTATTGTTACAACAATCCAGAAGGGCATGGTGCTGGTTCAACCAGTCCATCCCAATTAAGCAATCGTATGATCCTAAAGGCAAAATGTTTAATTTAGCCTTAGTGCCCATTCCTTTCATGTCCACTGAATAAGACTTAACCAATTCAGTGACCTTCCTCTTGGTCCCTGTGGCCAACTGCACTAACCAAAACTTCTCATGTTTTCTCTTCGTTAGATGCAAACTTTCCACCACTGTAGGATCTACGTAACTATGGCTAGCCCCTGAATCAATTAAAATAACAAGTGGTCGGTTGTTGATCGTACCTTCCACTTCAATCATGTGCGATTGAAATTTTTCTTGCTTGTTGTCCAGTGCTGTGTAGATCCTTGACATTCTGTTGCCCATATTTCCCACTGTTTCATCTTGCTGAACAATATGTATAGTTCTCTCTTTACCATTTTTATGGGGACAATCTCTATACTTGTTGTTTCCTTGACAACCCCAACACTGAATGGGCATCTTTCTCTGTCTTTGTGCTCCCTCTTCAGTCATTCTTGACTCTCTAAACAATGGCTGTCTCTGAAGACTGTTTCTGAAAAGGGAAGGCTTGTTTTCCTTCTGCCTCTGTTCCTTCTTAAACTTCCTCTGATCATTCCAAACCTTTCGAAGGATGGGCCTTTCTCCTTGCTGTTCATACAAGCATTTCGCCTTTCTTATTGTTTCTTCCATGGTCTTAGGATCATCATATTGAATCTTGTCACTCATGGAAGGTGGCAGTCCACTCAGATATCTCTGAATCTTGACAGCCTTATCTTTGATGAATGGAACATACTTCAATAGTTCTAGGAAACTTCGTTCATACTCATCAATAGTCATGATGTCTAGCTTGAGTTCGAAGAAATCCTTCATATTTATGTCATAGTATCTTTTAGTCAGGTATTTCTTCTCGAAATGTCTCTTAAATTCCTTCCAAGTGACCTCTTTCTCTCTAATGTGTTTCATCTACACAAACTGATCCCACCACATGGATGCTTTTCCTTTCAGTTGGTACATTGCAATTCCTCCTTCTGCATGGGTGGAATAATTTTGCAGTTGGAAGTATTTCTTCATGCCAAGCAACCATGTCTCAGCATCTTCCTCCTTCTTATGTTCTACATCAAATGTTGGACGTTTAATCTTGATCATCTCCCCTTTCAATTCCTCCTTTCCAAATTTTCGATGTTTTTTGGTAGGGGATGGGCTTGAACTACTGTGTGTCTTCCTGTCAAAATGTCTTTGCGAGCGACTAAGATGTCGGCTACCACTCCTCGAGCTACTTCTTTTCCCATGGGTTCTGTGACTCTCTGTTGTACTTGAGTCTCTTCCCTTCTCAAGTTTCTTCTCTATTCTTTCCAGGCTCTTCAAAAATTTTAAGTTTAATTCACCCTACCGATCCCTGACTTTCATGAGATTTCGACTATCAGCTCGGCGAGCCTTGGCCTCTCTTTGCAATCCTTCAATGATTTTCATTATGTGTCCTTCCTTATCCTTCTCTTTTCCATGCCCATTGGAGTTCGATCCTTCGACTCCTAGGTTAACATTCTTTCCTTCCTGTTCATCTTCTGTTTTGGGGTTAATCTGCACCTTTCCCCACTCCATACTCGACGTTGGTTAGCTGAAGTCCTGACCTTCGTTGAACTCTACACACACACTGTGCAATTAAATTCGAAGTTTGTCAGGCCATTAATCCTTCAGGAACAATCCTCAACATTTACAAGCCAATACGAACAAGAACGAAAGATATTTTGATTCAAATAAGTTTTCTAAGCTCTCTTTCGGCTCTGCAATTTTCGGGTTTTCGAAAATTTATTTTTCGTCACTTCAGGATTTCGGAACTTCGGGTTTCAGGGTTTCGGTCCATGAGGCTTTCAGACTTAGTTTCCTTTCCAACCCCCGACTTCCAAAATTCCGATTTACGTTACCCTCCGGGCCCACATAGTACAGTGGTCACCCACAACTACGGTGGCACGTGGTATGTTCATGAGGGTCCACGTCTCTTTTAACGACGTCATCGGGTCCCACCTCTATCGCTTCTCTTCTCGACCCACTGGCACGTGGTACATCTCCATGTGTCCACGTCCATTCCTAGAAAAATCCAACGGTCAGATCTTTCTCAGATCTACGGCATCAATCGCATCGCATCTAACGGTCGTCACAGACCCTGAGATCCTCCGAAAGAATCTCGTCTGTTCATCGGGTTTATCATCATGAGAGTCCAAACTCTCGACAACGGAACTCCCAAAATATCGATCCCTGGTTTCTCGATGCAGTTATTCTCTCGACACGTAACCTTCATCCATCGGACGGTTCAAATCTATCCCGGGGTTTTACCACAAAAAATCCCGAGCCCTCATCATGAGGATTCCCGATTCCACAATTCTCGATTTCCCGAAATGGGTAATCTCACGACACGTGGCCTCCGTCATTTGGACAGTTCTGATCTATTTCAGGATTTCCACCATTGAAAGTCTCGATCTCTTGTCATCAGGACTCTCGATCTCGTGATTCCCGATTTCCCAAAATGGGTAATCTCACGACACATGGCCTCCGTCGTTCGGACGATCTAGATCTATTTTGGGGCTTTCGTCCCTATTCAATGGGGTTTTAACCCTTGGATATCTCCTGACAGATCCAACGACTGTCGGTTTTTCCAACCGAGATCCGACGGCTCAGATGGTTCCTAACTAATTCGAGATTTCGCGTATTGCAATTTCCACACTCGTGTGCAATTTCCAAAGGGATTTAAACCCCGTGCACACTTTCCAGATCTAATGGTCACGAGGGTTCACCTTCCCTACCGAACAGATCCTAAAGCTCCTACACTTCTGGTGTGGAGTCCTCTCTCCCTGTGGAATTATACCACACTGACGATGGTTTCATAACACCGCTATACCTCCTGAGCTTAAAAACTCATCAAGTAACTCCTTGACATTTCAGAGCAAATCAGGGTCTGAAACTGGCCTTCCAGACCCAATTTCCCCTCACATTCTCGGTCCAAAGACCGCTCCATTGGCCATCTAGGCTCAGTGTCGAAACCTTGGCTCTGATACCAAACTGTAGCACACCTTTTCTGGCTACCAAGGTTTAAACACTATTAAAACAAGACTATAACACGACTTTGCACATAACTCATACAGGTATTATAAATCCCATGCATTTAAACAAATAAACACATTCTAGAAAGAGTATTCATATGAGTTACCGCCATAACTAACAATCAATAGCATTTCATACTAATTCATATACACAACGGAAATCATGATAACATAAGCAACACAGTCCTGCAAAACATGATTAAGGCATAATCAGATACTTATCTTTTAACAGTGGTAGATTCCATCAACCAAGTGCAGGCCTTCCATGAACCTCCCAGCCTTAGACCACACTGCTCATCAGCTCAACAATGGGTCACCCCTGAGCCGGAACTAAGATCCACCCCAAGACAAGGAATCCTAGGCTAGACTGAGGTTATAGGGAAAACAACACATACAATCTGGAAGGGTTCTTCCAAGGATTCCATCTTACGCCCACTACTACCAGACTCTCATTCCCCACATGCCTGTTCCTCCCAGGAGTATACACCTTCACAAGCACAGTCCATCGGTGCTAACCTTCCTCTCTGGGTCTCGGCAACAGGCCAGATTAGGAAGTCTCAGAGCCTGAAGCTGGTGCTGGACACTCTCTGGAGGGAACCACTTCCCAACAAACTCTCTCACCTAGAAGGAGTTGCTCGCAGGCCTGACAACCTGCCTCTTCTAACCATAGCCAACTCCCTCTCCTAGAGAGAGAGCATACACAGGCTCAATTACCACCTGCACTGGACAACAAATCACGCGCAGTCCATCTCTGCATGACCACTATAGTCAACCGAGAATACAGACTCAGACTTCTCAAACAAGCTCAACAATGGCAGCAAGGTCTCATGGTTTTGATTTTCGGAATTGCGTGACAAGCAATTTCCGCAAGGAATTACACAGACTCTCTGGTGCAGAACGGGGAGGATAAATCGAGATTTTTAGAAAATGAACACAGTCTTATTGGCTCTCAGAACAGAGGGTGTACATGGATTTGCAGAAACAAACACAAGCTTTTTCTTTTCCGGGCTCTCTGAAACGCACGAGGTATTCTTGCAGAGGTTGGGTTGGTCGTACTGGTCAGCGCCCCCTACATGCCCAGGTAATCAGGTGGAATGGAGGAGGAACCCTTCTCACGGCTCACCTTGGACGTTTTATTCGCGTGCGTCAGTGTTGACACTTGTCACCCATGAAACTGCATGCATTCCACCAACACGCATCTCCCTTGCATGTTCTCCCCTTGCCAGAAACTTAGGATAAAACATAAAACGCACATGTCTTTTGGGATAATATAAAAATATTATTCCCAGGCTTAAGCCCCCTAGGCTTAGCCCCTAGGCTCAACACTTAGCCCCTTTTCCCACCTTCCAGCCCCTAATTCCTTGCCCGTTCTATGGATGCTCAGTCCCCCTTCACTCATTCATCGTGGTCGGTCTTCACCTGGCGGTGTTTACAATTTTATTAAATGTTCTGCATACATACAAGTACAAAATTAGGCCCTTGGCCTCCAACCCTTAGGCTCTTTGGCCTAACAATTACATAACCCACCAACTTATAAAAACCTGGCTCACCAGCCTATAAAACATAATTACAATTTCTTTCAGAACATGGTCTGCAACGGGGCTCGGCCTTGGGGACACTACAATCCCCCTCCCCTTATTTTTGCACTGTCCTCAGTGAAACTTTACACAACATCTGCAAGCTTTTCAAAAATTTTCAAAAAGATGCCGGTACTCTGCCCGCATAACATCTGCATGCTCCCATGTCGCATCTTCAGGACCGTACCAGGTCCACTGGACCTTTACAAGCTATATAACTCGATTCTAGAGCTGTTTGCTTTTCCTGTCCAATATGCGCACAGTATGCACTTGGAGTACACCTTCTGGTTCCACCTGAATCACATTCCAATCAATAACATGATTAGCATCAGGTACATATTTCTTAAGCAGTGAAACATGAAACACATTATGTACAGTCATAGATGCAGGTAATGCAAGCATGTATGCAACCGGTCCAATCCTTTCCAGGATCTCAAATGGACCACAAAATCTTGCTGCCAACTTGGCGCAACTTCCCAGCCTCAGGGAACTCCTGTTAGATTTCACTTTCAGGAAAACATGGTCACCCACTTTGAATTCTCTATGGGTTCTGTTACTATCAGCGTAACTTTTCTGCCTGTCCTGGGCAGCTTTTAGATTATGTTTAATTCTTATCATTTGGTCTTCCATCTCTTTGAGTAGCTTAGGCCCAACTACTACTCTGTTAGCTGGATTATCCCAGCTCACTGGAGTGTTGCACTTTCTTCCATAAAGTGCTTCGAATGGGCTCATCTACAATGATGCATGATACCCATTATTGTAGGCGAATTCTACCAAATGCAGGTAGTCTTCCCACCTTGATGGTTTATCCATCACATACATTCTCAGCATGTCTTCTATTACTCTATTCACTCTCTCTACCTGTCCATCGGATTCGGGATGATACGCTATGCTAAAGTTTAGATTCATTCCGAATCCTTTGAACAGTCCTTTCCAGAAATTCGAAGTGAATTTCGGGTCCCTATCAGACACAATTGTCTTAGGAATCCCATGCAAGCGTGCAACTTCTTTTAGGAAAATGTCATCAACATCTGCTGCTTTGTGGGTGGTTTTCAGTGGAATAAAGTGGGCAGCTTTAGTAAGCTTGTCCACCACCACCATGATTGAATCATGTTGCTTGCTTGTTCTCGGCAATCTTGTGATAAAATCCATTGTTACCACGTCCCATTTCCATTCAGGAATAGGTAAAGGCTGCAAGAACCATGCTGGGTGCCTAGGCTCAACCTTAACCTTCTGGCACTCCGTACATTTGGTGATCTATTCAACGACTTCTTTATTCAAACCCGACCAAAAGTAATGGCTTTTAACTGCTGCCACAGTCTTCTGATATCCAGGATGTCTAGCATAAGTCACGTTATGCATCTCCTTTAGAATTGCCAGCTTCAATTCTCGGACATTGGGTACATACACTCTGTTTTTATACAGAAGTAAGCCATCAGTTCCCAAGGTGTAACTTTCCTTGGTTTGTGGTCTCTCACGCTGTTGTAGCTTTGCTACTAGACGTCTGTACTGCAAATCATCATTGGCAACTTCCAAAATTCTGTCTTTAATCTCAGTTCTATACATGCTAATGGTTGTAGCATGTAATTTGTGCACTTTTCTGCTGATTGGATCAACCACCTTATTTTCTTTCCCTTTGATATGCTTGATATCAAAGTCATATTCTCACAGAAACTCCAGCCATCTAATTTGCCTGGCATTTAAGGCCAGCTGATCAAATAAATATTTCAGACCGTTATGGTCTGTTCTCAACTCGAATCTCTTTCCCATGAGGTAATGTCTCCATTTCCTCAGGGCGTGGATGATTGCTGCTAGCTCTAAATCATGAGTAGCATAATTCTTCTCACGTTCCTTCAAATTTCGGGATTCATAACAAACTACAAATCCCTCTTGGCTGAGAAATCCTCCCAGCCCCTCCTTACATGCATCTGTGCACACTACGTAATCCTTGTTTGGATCTGCAATCTTCAGGATTGGAGCACTAGTTAGTAGTTGCTTCAATCGTTGGAAGCTGCTCTCACATTCTTTAGTCCACTAGAACTTCTTCTCCTTCCTTTGCAAGGAAGTGATAGAATGAGCTATCTTTGAGAATCCGGCTATGAACCTCCTATAGTAGCCCGCCAGACCCATAAAAGATCTAACTTCTACCACATTCCTTAGCGCTGGCCATTCTCGAATGACCTGTACCTTCTCAGGATCCACAATGATCCCTTCCTTTGATATAATGTTCCCCAAGTAATGGATCTTCCTTTGATAAAAAGAGCACTTGCTCAGTTTTGCATACAGCTGGTGTTCTCTCAACACCTGCAGCACCATTCTTAGGTGTTGCTCATGTTCTTCCTCTGTCTTGGAATACACCAAGATATCGTCCAGGAAGACTATGACAAACTTGGTCCAAATAATCTTTGAACACTCCATTCATTAAGCACATTAAAACAACAGGTGCATTTGTCAGTCCAAACGACACCACTGTGAATTCATAATGACCGTACCTTGTTCTAAAGGTGGTCTTGATAATGTCCTCATCATTTATTCTCACTTGGTGATATCCAGATCTGAGATCTATTTTTGAAAATATTTTCGCATCTTTCAACTGATCAAAAAGATCATCAATCCTTGGCAGAGGATACTTGTTCTTGATAGTGACCTTATTCAACTGTCGAAAATCAATGCACAGTCTCAGCGTCCCATCTTTCTTCTTCATGAATAGGACCGGGGATCCCCAAGGTGACACACTGAGGTGAATGTAACCTTTCTTTAGTAGCTCTTCGAGCTGCAATTGCAACTCTTTCAGCTCTGGCGTACTCATTCTATAAGGAGCCTTCGAAACTGGAGCTGTTCTAGGCATCAAATTTATAGAAAAATCGATGTCCCTCTTCGAAGGTAGTCCAGGTACCTCCTGAATTATATCCTTGAATTCCTTGAGTACTTTGTGGTCTTCCATATTCGATATTACATCTCGGGATGTTTCTTCCACCCGAGCTGCAAATAATTGACAGCCTTTTCGATAACATTTCTTCAGCTGCATGGCTGAGATTTCCCTCACAGCCAAGGCTCTGGGAATTCCTTGGATTGTTACCTGATTTCCCTCTTCGTTCAGGCATGTGAACCTCTTATTACGACAATTTAGAAGGGCATGGTGCTGGTCCAACCAGTCAATCCCAGTTAAGCAATCGTATGA
This sequence comes from Picea engelmannii, assembly GCA_009831015.1. Lineage (NCBI taxonomy): Eukaryota > Viridiplantae > Streptophyta > Pinopsida > Pinales > Pinaceae > Picea > Picea engelmannii. Next base: position 50,352 of record ML796749.1, read on the forward strand.
GCCTAAAGGCAAAATGTTCAATTCATCCTTAGTGCTCATTCCTTTCATGTCCACTGAACAAGACTTAACCAATTCAATGACCTTCCTTTTGGTCCCTGTGACCAACTGCACTAACCAAAAATACTCATGTTTTCTTTTCGTTAGATGCAAACTTTCCACCACTCTAGGATCTACGTAACTATGGCTAGCCCCTGAATCAATTAAAATAACAAGTGGTCGGTTGTTGATCGTACCTTCCACTTCAATCATGTGCGATTGAAATTCGTCTTGCTTGTTGTCCAGGGCTACGTAGATCCTCGGCATTATGCTGCCCACATTTCCCACTGTTTCATCTTGCTAAACAGTATGTACAATTCTCGCTTTACCATTTTTATGGGGACAATCTCTGTACTTGTGGTTTCCTTGACAGCCCCAACACTGAATGGGCGTCTGTCTCTGTCTTTGTGCTCCCTCTTCAGTCATTCTTGGCTCTCTAAACGATGGCTATCCCTGAAGACTGTTTCTGAAAAAGGAAGGCCTCTTTCCCTTCTGCCTCTGTTCCTTCTTAAACTTCCTATGATCATTCCAAACCTTCCGAAGGATGGGCCTTTCTCCTTGCTGTTCATACAAGCATTTCACCTTTCTTATTGTTTCTTCCATGGTATTAGGATCATCATATTGAATCTTGTCACTCATGGAAGGTGGCAGTCCACTCAAATATCTCTGAATCTTGATAGCCTCATCTTTGATGAATGGAACATACTTCAGTGGTTCTAGGAAACTTCGTTCATACTCATCAATAGTCATGCTGCCTAGCTTGAGTTCGAAGAAATCCTTCATCTTTCTGTCATAGTATCTTTTAGTCAGGAATTTCTTCTCAAAATACCTCTTAAATTCCTTCCAAGTGACCTCTCTGATGTGCTGCACCTGCACAAACTGATCCCACCACATGGATGATTTTCCTTTGAGTTGGTACATTGCAATTCTTCCTTCTGCATGGGTGCAATAATTCTGCAGTTGGAAGTATTTCTTCATTCCAAGCAACCATGTCTCGGCATCTTCCTCCTTCTTATGTTCTCCATCGAATGTTTGAGGTTTAATCTTGTTCATCTCCCCTTTCAAATCCTCCTTTCCAAATTTTCGATGTTTTCTAGTAGGGGATGGGCTTGAACTACTGTGTGTCTTCCTGTCAGAATGTCTTTGGGAGCGACTAAGATGTCGGCTACCACTCCTCGACCTACTTCTTTTCCCATGGGTTCTGCGACTCTCCGTCGTACTTGAGTCTCTTCCCTTCTCGAGTTTCTTCTCTATTCTTTCCATGCTCTTCAAAAATTTTAAGTTTAATTCACCCTGCCGATCCCCGACTTTCATGAGCTTTCGACTATCAGCTCGATGAGCCTTGGCCTCTCTTTGCAATCCTTCAATGATTTTCATTATGTTTCCTTCCTTATCCTTCTCTTTTCCATGCCCATTGGAGTTCGATCCTTCGACTCCCAGGTTAACATCCTTTCCTTCCTGTTCGTCTTCTGTTTCGGGGTTAATCTGCACCTTTCCCCACTCCATACTTGGCATTGGTTAACTGAAGTCCCGACCTTCGTTGAAATCTACACACGCACTGTGCAATTAAATTCGAATTTTTTCAGGCCATTAATCCTTCAGGAACAATCCTCAACATTTACAAGCCAATAAAAACAAGAACGGAAGACATTTTGATTCAAATAAGTTTTATGAGCTCTCGTTCGACTCTTCAATTTTTGGGTTTTCGAAACTTTCTTTTTCGGCACTTCGGGATTTTGGAACTTTGGGTTTTGGGGTTTCGGTCCACGAGGCTTTCAGACTTGCTTTCCTTTCCAACCCCCGACTTCCAAAATTCTGATTTACGTTACCCTCCGGGCCCACATAGTACAATGGTTGCCCACAACTACGGTGGCACATGGTACATTCATGAGGGTCCATGTCACTTTTAATGACATCATCGAGTCCCACCTCTCTCGCTTCTCTTCTCAATCCACTGACACGTGGTACATCTCCATGTGTCCACGTCCATTCCTAGAAAAATCCAACGGTCAGATCTTTCTCAGATGTACGACATCAATCACATTGCGCACCTTTAAGTGGAGTACAGGTGGTAGAGGGGGCCCCACTGTACACACCATACCATTCCGGACCCCCCCAATTAAAGGAAAAATGGCAAGGGGGTTCTGGAATCCAACTGAGCACCGTTGATCAAGGTGAAATAATCTCGACCGTTCGAGAGTTGCGGATCCAATTCCGGACCCCCCCCATTAAAGGTAGAACAACAAGGGGGCTCCGGAATGGAACCTCAGCCGTAGATCTGGGTGGGTGGACTCTAGCCATCCAGATCTGCTCGTTACTTACCTTAATGCACATTCATGCCCTAGCTTAAAGCCGACATCTCTTCCTCACATCTAACGGTCGTCACAGACCCTGAGATCCTCCGAAAGAATCTCATCCGTTCATCAGGTTTATCATCACAAGAGTCCGAACTCTCGATCACGGGACTCCCAAAATATTGATCCATGGTTTCCCGATGCAGTTAATCTCTCGACACGTAACCTCCATGTCATCGAACTCTACTCAACATGTCAGTCATACCCCGTCAACTAGTGATGTTCAGGTTGGTAAGAGGAAGACAAATGTCAAATTCCCTTGTATGTTATGCAAAGGTGATCATTATTCTCACCTTTGTCCTCACATGGACGAGGCTTCTTCTCTTTTAGCAAAGCTTCAACTTCCAGCTGGTTATCGTAGGCTTTCCCCCAACCCATCATTAGTTGATGGACTGGTCAATCCAGTTCCACCCCTAGTCAATCCGGTTGATCAGGTGGTCAATCTAGTTTCCTCCTCGACTGAACCACAAACCCAAGTAGTTGATCCAGTTCCATCATCGATCAGCCCTAATCTTCATCAAAAGAGTGTAACCCAATCCATTGATCCATTTTCATCCTCGGTTGACCCCACTCTTCCGTTAGAGAGTGACACCAAAGCGGTCGATCCGTTTCCACCCGTTGACCCCATTCTCCCCTTGGATAATGGAACCTAAGTGGTCGATCGGGTTCTATCATCGGCCGATCCCACTCCTCCTTTGATGAGTGCCAAAGTGGTCGATCCAGTCCCTTCCTCGGTCAGTCCCACTCTTCCTCTGAAGAGTGCTGACGTGGTCGATTCGATCCCATCATCGATCGATCCTACTCTCCCTCTAGAGAGTAAACCCGATACTGCCCACATTTTTCTTGTTGATACAAAATCTACCGTGCTGGGGGGCATTCCTCATTCTCCCGCGAAACCTCCTTTAAGTAATGAGGCCATCCTTTTTTATTGGGGTGCACCAATAGGACCTCGTCTTCCCTCTCACATTCCTTTCTATATTACAGTACAGGTTTGTGGTCGGGACGTTCCTCAAATGTTGATAGATGAAGGTGCGTCCATTAGTATTGTGTCCTCTATTGCTTGGCATGCTTTGGGTTGTCCTCACCTTGCACCGGTTACATAGAATCTGTTAGCTTTTAACAGAAGAACTAGTCAACCTTTAGGGAACCTTCCTCAGTTTCCCATAACTTTGGGAGGAAAAACTGTCTTTATTGATGTCATGGTAGTCTACGCCCCTTTGGATTTCGCTTTACTCCTTGGGCAGGATTATGTCTATTCCATGAAATCTATTGTGTCCACTCTTTTTCATGTGATATATTTCCCACACGATGGAAGAATGGTGACTATTGATCAACTTTCATTCATCGGTCCTAACTGGATTACCTCCCTAAATGGTTCTTATATGAAGACAATATTGCCCCTGCCACATGTCAATTATGTTGTGTTGTCTCCCATGACTTCAACTTCTGATGACTTGGATCTGGTAGTTGACATGGTGATTTCTTCGGTAGGGCTATTGGAGCTTGATCTCCTTACCCCTGTCGCGACCCTCCACATGTGTTCCTTCCAGAGTGATTTTCTTCCATCCAGTGAAGATCTCTTGGAAGCCATGACCGAGTTTTGTCCCTTGACATGGTGTTCTTCCAGAGTGTTATTTTCTTAGAATCCATGATCAAGAAGAGGTCCCGAGCATAGTTTCTCTTCTCTTTAGCAAGCTCGTTAAAAAATGAAACAGAGGTCCCGAACATAGTTTTTCTTCTCTGTAGCAAGCTCGTTCAAAAATTAAACAGAGGTCATGAGCATAGTTTCTCTTCTCTGTAGAAAGCTCATTAAAAAATGAAACAAGAGCTTTGAGCATAGTTTTCCTCTTTGTAGCAAGCTCGTTAAAAAATGAAATAGAAATATGGGGATTGAACCCAGATCCCTGAGCATAGTTCTTTTTCTATGTCAAGCTTGTTAAAAAATGAAATAGTCACCTCTATTGAACCTTCTTTTCATCCACTCTTATCCTTTTTCTTTGTATAGTAGAGAAATTGGTGACAACCTCAAAGTCGGTGAATGAATTGAAGCTTGGAGGGCATGTCTCCAGCTTGTGATGATCATTCTAGAGTTAAGTCACTAGCTTTCAATCTGGGGGCATACTCGAGCTCAGTCTTCGTTCGTTCTCTGGCTCGAAAATACATGAGAATGAAACCAAGTATACTTTTTTCATCTTTTCGTACTCATCATGGTAACACGAAAACAACGAAAATTAGGAGTATCCTTTAAGCTCTTTTCACCCTCCATAAAAATGAAAAGATTGCCGAGTGAAAAAGGAACTGGGCGAGTTCTCTTTAAGTGTTTTTCAGACTCTCAAAACACAAAAAACCCCCGAGTTTTCTATCTTTGGACTCGTTAAACAAACATTGAAAGGCCCTTATGGGACCGAACCACTCTTTCCTAGGGTTCGCTAAACATACTTCGAGGGACTCGTCCAAAGGATGAGCTTACATCAACAAGCATATGTTATCCTCCTCAAGCTTGTGTAAAAATAAAGAGGTACTCGCCATAAATGGTGGGGGAAATTTTGGGAAAGGGATGTGCCTTCGTATTTGTATTAGTGGCAGTAAGCGTCACTCTTGAACATGACACCCCCTATTCGTCATTTGAATCTGGGTTGAGAAATCCATTTGTCTCTCATCTGACTTTCTACAAGGTCATATATTGGGTGGCCTTTGAGTCAATGCTGCCAAGACCATTGTCGTGTCATTCATATGTTAAAGAGAAGTCTAAATGAGCCCTCCATTGAGTCAACCATCTGCAGTTGTCAATTCTTACCATGTCGGCCTTCCCTGTGTCAGTTTCAAATCATATTCGTACTTTGACTTACCCTAAAATTTGTTACTTATTTTGTGTCATTGATGGGGGATACATCAAGGCCCTCCTATGACGAGTCTTTTTTCATAGACTCCAACTCATTATCTGGGAATAAGACTTAGAAATCATTTAGTACCTTAGAGCCTGGATGCCTTAATGGAAGGTCTCTTCACTTTCGACAGTGGATTCACATTATTGGTCCCTGATCAAGAGATTCCAACGAGTGTTCGACTTCAACTCATTTATTCACATTCATTCGGATTGTACTTAGGTACCTTGGGAATCATTGATATCAATGGTTATTTCCCTCACACTTGTTAACGGTTTTCATCAATGACCCGTAATCAAGTGGTTTCTAACATGTTTGACTTCGACACCTGTAATCACATGCCTAGATTCGTACTTTCAGACGCAGGGATTGAAGACCCTGGGTCTCCTCTTTTTGGTCCAGGTTGCGATGGAGTATTTATGATTTGTATTGACACATAGATCCTCTTTGTATGTCGCGTGGCTATGTCCCAATCTGAGTCTTCTAACACATAGATCCACAGTGTATTCTTGGTGGCTATGTAGCATTTTGATGACATGGATCCACGGTGTATGATTGGAGGCCATGGCCTACATTTGTGATTTCATTTACTTGTAGTCTAAGCATGGGAATGCCTACCTCAAAACTGGTATTATATTCTGTAGATGCTTGATTGTTTACAGGTTTTGAATTAGGTGTGATCCTTGTTTCTGACACACACACGCATTTTACAAAGTATTTCAGCTATCACAAGTTCCAGCCTCATACTTTGGGGGGCATTCTGTTACACATTATTTTGGTCATTCTGGTGATGTCTCTATAGTTATGTGTTCAGGCTCTCATAAGGACCTTTTGCCTGAGAAAAGTGGCTATTGTCTTCCTCTATAAAATATATTTTTATAAAGAGTTCGTAGGATGCATATGTTGTAGGGTGTGAAAACTCTGATTCTCGCAGGCTTCTCTATAACTGGATTGCAAGGGGTTTGCAGTTATCTCTATAGAAAAGGTGTGAACATGCTTCAAATCTTAAAAAGGAAGAAAAGGTTACGAAGGTTCTAGAAGAGGATCTTCTAGAAAATGAGTTGGCATTCACATGGTTAGCATCCTACTGACTCCTCAAATTTAGTGGGATCATCCTCATCCCTCGAACTATCTCTCCTTATCCTATATAATGAAAGGTTTCTCAAGGAAGAGGTTAAGAAAGATTGAATAGAGAATTGATGAAAGAATAGGTTAAGAATTGTGTGAGAAATGTTGTTTGAATTGGTGCTAGAGGCCTCGATTTGTCCATCAAGCCATAGTGGATCTTCTTCATGCAATTTTGGAGCACGTGTGTGTGTTGGAACAAAGGACCATCGAAAGGGAGCTTGCAACATCAAGGAAATCTGGTTGTATCTTCTACTTTCATTTAATATAATACAGTGGCATGTCCCTTTCCCATAAAATCACTCTTATTTTATTACATGACTCCTTGATCACATGTTTAAGTCTTCATTGAATGTATTATTGTTGCTTTCACTTTGGTCGATTTGTGTTGTTGTAGATCTAACATTACAAGGCCGTCAAAGCGAAGCAGGGACAACAAAGACATAAGGAAGCGATATCTAAAGGTATGTCACTTATTCCTTCTTTGATGACAAATTCAATGATAGTAACATAGGGAAAGCGTCATGTCCTGTCCTAATTTGTTCTAGATCCAGGTGGATCTAGGGAGATCAATTAGTGTCCGCATATACCGATTTATCCTATAACAACATATTTTTTCTTGAAAATTGAAAGTAGATGTTGTCCTTTAGCACGTGCCAATGCGACGATCTTGTCTTGCTAATCATGAATGTGTTTTGAATTTGTGTATCCATGCATTAATGTTTCGTAGGTCTTTCGTTGTCCAATTCATCATTTGTATCAATTTGACTATTAGTGTTTGCAGTTTGCATGGAGTTGTCATTGGCTTGCTCAAGAACATGATTCTAGTTCTCATTTATACATATGTTTTCATCCTTATACAGAGTTATGGAACATAATTATTTAATGATCTCATGGAAATGTTTACACATACTCTACATGTTTGGTATGCCTTCTTGTATTACAATCGCCTC
>ML796749.1:106649-123076 GCA_009831015.1 Picea engelmannii
CTTTCTCTTGAATCCTCTTTCCGGTGAATTAGGTAAACAACCCCTTCTTGGAGGAGGAGCAATGGAAGCCGCTGTAGGATGCAAATGTAAGCAAGCCGATTCTTCATCCCTCCTCTTTTCCTTCGTCCGCTTCCTCTGCTGTTGGAAATAAAGGTGCGAGGCCAATGGTGTGGATGACGCACCATCATTGCATTGACGAGCAGGGTGTTCAAAATTGGCACGGTCTACTGCTGCTCCTTTCCGCTTTCTTGGTGATGGATCCATATGAACTATGGAATCTGCAATAAAAGATTAACTAAAGGATCTGGGGCTGCTCTACCAGACCAGAAGCAAAGAATGTCGATGGCAAAGAGGAGCTTAGACTACCTGAATCCAATGGGAAACAATACAATCTGCACACACAAGCAAATGGCCTGTAAATAAAAACTAAACCACCTATTCATACCATCTAAATTCAAAACACAAGCACCACATAATAAAGAGTCTTAGCTACCTATCATATGCCAATACATGACAAACTCATGATACTGTTTTCTATGTAAATCGAAGACGTTATAATAGACTAACGAATCTAAATTATTACTCATCGGAACTTTCTGTTTACATTCAGCTTCAACGCCTGTCATTCTTACAATGTTAGCATGGAGAAAGGTGGCACGAACTTAAGTTTCCTAATTTTGGAGCAAATTTTTCCTCAAAACACAACATGCGTTCACAGTTGATCACCTTAAACCCAGCGTTAATTTTGCAAAATGTGACTTGCAAATATCAATCTACAAAGATTTAAAAGATTTTTCAAAACCTTATTTCAAATTCGTGGAACATATCAAATACTCTTGTCAAATTTAAGATAAAATCAATCTAAAATATGTTCGGTACCATCTTTTCGAATCCCATTCATCCTTCTCACAAAAACACAAGAAGGAAAATACCCAAAACTTGATAATTAAAGAAAAAGTTATATACCTATGAAATTTCGGCCAAACGCCTGAACTACTTCAAGAAAGAACATGAGAGAGGAAATTTCGGCCAAACGCCTGAACTACTTCAAGAAAGAATATGAGAGAGGAAATCTTCTGAAATTTCTGTCCAAACGCCTGAACTACCTCAAGAATATGAGAGAGGAAATCTGAAGTTCACACATGGGTCGCAGAACTACAATGGGTGAACGAATTTGAAACCTTCAATGTTTACAAAGATGTTTTCCGACCACCAGCACTCGTCAAGAAATACTCATTCCTCTTGTCTCTGAACAACGCTACTAGTGCAAGCTGAAAACCGTACAGAAGCTGAAAACCGTGGAGAAATTCACTAAGAGGTCGTGGCGAATTAAGAAAATGAAAGAAAATGCAAAGCCCGTTTAATGTTCCTTTTAGCGTACATACAATCTCAGTTTTCTCCATCATGGAACTTATCTTTTAAATAAAATCTTTTACACAAAACTATACACATGGGTGTTCTGCTACATATCTAAATGGTTGAAAATGGCATTGTTTCAGGGAAAGATTATACGGATGGAATGATACGTACGTTTTCATGAAGGCAATGGCGGAGATGTTAATAGTTAATGGCAGGAAACATTTACCAGTGCTCATTGTTCACCCCAGTGTTATTGCATGCACAACCTTTTCCTGGATGGATAGAAGGAAATTGTGACCATCGGATTGACACCGCAAGCAGTTGGAAGCACACTCCCATCTCCTAGATACAATCCTTCCATATCCTAGCTCTCGCACTTTTCATCCACTACACCCTCTCCTTCCCTCACCCCCATTTTACAGCTCCCCATATGATGTGCTACATAGAGAGGCGCTCCTCCATAACCTGCAACTCGCTTCACGTAATCCTCAAAATCTGAATAATTATTCTCGTTTACCTTGAAGCTCTCTAACCGTTGATACCTTATTTGTTTCTTTTGCTATCCTTACTACCTGCTGATACCTACCTTGAAGCTCTCGTAATTCTCATTTAGGTATATTATATGCTATAATATAATAAGAAAATCGTTTGAATTTCATATACGGGAGACATGAGCGATGCATAGAGCGAGGAAGCTCTGGACAAGAATTTTGTTGAAGAAGTCGCATGAGAGTATTTTTCCGAAGAACGCTTGCTAAGAGCAATTGCCAGATTGGGAGGCAGATCCAAGATAGAGGTCCCAATATATGAAGGCAAGATGTTGAAGAGTTGTTGGATTAGATAAGATCCATGGACAAACATTTCGACTATGAAGAGGTCGATGAAGAGAAAAGAGTGAAACATGTTGTCACCAGGCTAAAAGGACATGCAACGTTGTGGTGGGATGAACTGCAGGCTGAGAGGAGAAGAAAGGGAAAAATAAATATAAAGAGTTGGGACAGAGTGGTAGCCAAGCTGAAAGCTAAGTTCATGCCCAAGGATTATCAAATCAATCTGTTTAGGAAGATGCAGAACCTGAGACAGAAGGGGATGACAGTTAAGGAGTACACAGAGGAGTTCTACAAGATGAACATCAAAACTGGACAAAGGGAGAGAGATGAAGAAATTTTTTCAAGATATATAAATGGCCTGAGATATGAAATCCAGGATGAGCTCAGCATGATGTCAGTAAGGACAGTGGAGGATGCCTATTAGTTTTCACTGAAGGTAGAGGAGAAGTTGGCCATAAAACAAAGCCAACGAGGGAGAGGTAAAAGCCCAGCCCCAAACAAAAGAAAGGGAATTACCCATGATAGAGCACATAAGCCTAAGGATGAGGATGAGAAACCACATAGTCACTCGGAAAGAGGAGGAATTTCTTGAGGAAGACATGGTGGTGGAAGAAATTCTTTCGGAGGAAGAGGAAGAAGAGGAGGAGGAGAAGTAAGATGTTATGCCTGTGGAAAGACATGACACATGTCTTGGGATTGTCCCTAGAAGAAGAAAGAAGGAGGAAGTGAAGCTCACATTTCGAAAGCAACGAAGAGATGTTGAAGTATAAGGAGCAAAGGATGGAAGATCCCTGATGTTGAAGTATAAGGAGCAAAGGATGGAAGATCCCTGATGTTGACGAAGGTTCTCTTAAAACTAGGGGCATAAGTTGAAAATCTAGTGCAGAGGAACAGTCTCTTCAGAACAACTTGCAAGACTAAAGACAAAGTATCCAAAGTGATAATCGACAGTGGGAGCACTGATAACTTAGTATCCACAGATATGCTGGAGAAATTGGAGCTAGAGACAACTGCATATCTGAAGCCATACAAAGTCTCATGGTTTCAGAAAGGACACCAGGTAATGGTTACTAAACAATGCTTGGTCGAATTTAAGATAGGAGGATATAGAGATGAAATTCTATGTGATGTAATTCCCCTGGATGTATGCCAAATTTTGTTGGGAAGACCATGGAAGTTTGACAGGAATGTCATTCACAATGGGAGGAAAAATACATACACATTAGAGAAGAATGGTAGGACACACATGTTGTTGCCAATAGAGGAGAAGAAGATGAAAGAGGAGGCCAACACAAACATACTTCTCATCAGTGGGAAGGAACTCCTGAAGGAAGTCAAGGAAGAACATGAGATGTAGTTTGTTGTGGTAAGGAAGCCTAGAGTTATCCTTACAACTACTTCAATGGAGGATTTGCCTGAAGAAGTTCAAGAATTGTTGGATAATTTTGCTGACATAGTGGTGGATGAGTTTCCTAACTCATTGTCTCCCTTCAGAAGTATCAACCATCATATTGACTTGATACCAGGAGCAAATCTGCTGAAGAAAGCAACATACAAACTGACACCTTGAGAGAATGAGGAAGTGAAGAACAAAGTCCAGGAATTGTTAGACAAGGGTTTGGTCAGAGAGAGCTTGAGTCCCTGTGCAGTACCAACTGTGTTAAGTCCAAAGAAAGATGGAGAATGGAGAATGTGTACACACTCAAGAGCCATTAACAAGATCACCATCAGGTATAGATTTCCTTTATGAAGAATGGATGATTTAATGGACTGTTTAAGTGTAGGAAATTTATTTTCTAAAATAGATTTGAAAAGTGGATATCACCAGATCAGAATGAGAGAAGGTGATGAGTAGAAAACAACCTTTAAGGAAAATCAAGGTCTGTATGAGTGGCTTGTTATGCCATTTGTCTTAACAAATGCCCCGAGTACTTTTATGAGATCGATGAATGGAATATTGAAATATTTCATTGGCAAGTTTGTGGTTGTGTATCTGGATGATATACTGATCTTTAGCAAGACTAAAGAATATCATTTAAGGCACCTGGCACTAGTGATGAGGAGACTACAATAGGAGAAGATGTTGATAAATTTGAAGAAGTCCTCTTTTATGAAGACAAAACTCATTTACTTGGGTTTTGTGATCTCTCCAAATGAACTGAATATGGATCCAGAGAAGGTGAAAGTGATCAAAGAATGGTCGTCACCCAGGAGCATGTTTGAGGTAAGAAGCTTCCATGGATTAGCAAGTTTCTATAGGAATTTCATCAGAGAATCCAGTGGAATTTGTGCGCTAATGATGGATACAATGAAGAAGCACAAGTCTTTTAAATGGATAGAGGAAGCTGAGAAGAGATTCAATATACTAAAGGAGAAAATAATAGAGCGACCAATTCTGGTCTTGCCAAACTTTGAGAAGAAATTTCAGGTGAGATGTGACGCAAGTGGAGTTGCAATTGGAGCAGTCTTGAGCCAGGACAATAGACCTGTTGCATATTTCAGTGAGAAGCTGAATGAGACTAGGAGAAAATACTCCACGTACGATAAGGAGTTTTATGCCATAATTCAAGCCTTGAAGAAGTGGAGGCGTTATCTTGTCCCACATGAATTTGTCTTGTATAGCGATAATCAGGCTTTACAATTCATAACCAGGCAGGAAAAATTGAATCAGAGGCATGCAAAATGGGTTGAGTTTATGCATAATTTTACTTTTGTCATAAAACATATTGTTGGGAATGCTAACAAAGTTGTTGATACATTGAGTAGGAGATGTTTGATTCTGCAAGAATTTCAGGTGAAGACCTTGGGGTTTGAACACCTTAAGGACATGTATTGTGATGATACAGATTTGAAGGAAGCATATGAAGCATGTACGAACCCTGTGCTGAGAGACATAATCCAGTGGACAGAGTACATGATTCAAGAGGGATTGTTTTTCAAGGGAAATCAATTGTGCATACCAAAATTCTCAGTGAGGGATAACCTTTTGAAAGAAGAGCATAGTGGAGGATTGGTTGGACATTTCGGCCATGATAAAACGTTTGCACAGTTGAGAAGTTCATACTATTAGCCAGGTATGAGAACATAAGTGATAAAGTTTGTGAACATATGTAGAATCTGCCAACATTCAAAAGGGAAGAGACAAAACACTGGATTGTATCAACCATTGCCAATACTAGAGAGGCCTTGGGATGTAATAAGCATGGATTTTGTGTTGGGACTACCAAGAACGCAAAGAGGATTTGATTCCATATTTGTGGTGGTGGATAGATTTTCAAAGATGACACATTTTGTCCCATGCCAGAAGACCAATGATGCAACACATGTTGAAAATATGTTTTTCAAGGAAGTTGTAAGACTTCATGGCCTACCCAGAAGCATTTTCTCAGACAGAGACATAGAATTTGTTGGTCACTTTTGGAAAACAATGTGGAAGAAGTTGGGGAAATATTTTTCCTTCAGCTCAACTTATCACCCTCAGACAGATGGGTAGGCTGAGGTGGTAAACAAAAGTTTGGAAAACTTATTGAGGAGTCTGGTCACCGAACACCATAATCAGTGGGATCAGATTCTGCCGCAAGCAGAATTTGCATACAATGACTCACCAAACAGGAGCACTAGAAATAAACCATTCCAAATATTGTATGGAATGAAACCCATGGGAGTATCTGAGTTGAGAGACTTGGAACAGAGTGAGATTAGGAGCGCTAGAGAAGAATATTTTGCTGCATAAATGCAGAGGCTCCATAGCCATATTAGAGGACAATTGTAGAGTTCTAACCAGGAGTACAAGCGCAAAGTTGATCAACACCACGAAGAACTTAAATTTGAAGTAGGAGATTAGGTTCTGGCACATCTCAGGAAAGAGAGGTTCCCTAGGGGAACATATTACTAATTAAAGATGAAGAAGATAGGACCATGTAAGATCTTGAGGAAGTTTGATGCAAACATCTATGAGGTTGAGCTGCCATATGAAGTGGGAATATCACCCATATTCAATTTCTCTGACTTGTATCCTTACAGGAAATATAACACAGAGGGATCAAAAGATCAAGAGAAGATTTAGTGGGAAAAACAAATGCCCATAGTAGAAAAACCACAGATGGAGAAGATCGTGGATCAAAGGATCAATAAAAAGACCAGGAGGAAATCTATTTTGAATATCCGGTCAAGTGGAAGGGACCCCCAATAGAAGATGCTAGTTGGGAAAATGAAGCTACTATACAGAAGCGTGGAAGGTCAGTGCAGGAGCTCATGGACATGATTCCATGAATTTTTCACTGGTAGTCACAACAGATATTTTGAAGTCCACCTTAACTCAATGCTAGAATTAATCTTTGGGGCATGCTTGAAATCATGCAGGGAAAATTTGGAGGCACGCTTGGATGATTACGAGCAAAAGGGGAGACTCCACTACGACTTTGGAATGAGATTGGTCTAGATAGTCGTTAGGTTAAGTCTTAGAGTAGACATGTAGTTAAGGGGAACCCTAAGAACCCTTTGAGTTAAATAGATGTTTTGTAAGCCCAAATGAGGCTGGTTGCATATGGCTGTAAGCTAATTGCATGTAGTTGTAAGTTGATTGCAGATAGCTGCAAGTAGATGCTAGTTCATAGGAGAATTCTGAGTTTTACAGTTTTTGTGTTGATTACAATTGTAATTGTTTTCTCTTTTGAATAGAATAGAGGAAAATTGATCCAATGTGTGGCGTGGATATTGTTTGCAATACCATGTTATTGTGTTTTCATGAGTGGATGAGTGAATTTCGTTATGAGTGAATGGAACTGTGAATGTTAGCATACATTCCAATTGTTTCTCTTCTGTTGAAGTAGTGCAGGGTGTGCAAACAAAACGCAAGGAGTGCATTAACATGATCTGTCTTGATTGCGAAACTCAGAAGAGATAACACGAAACTTTTCCTTTGCAAGGAGTGCAAAAAGACTGGTGCAAAGCGTGCACAATCATCTGCAAGAACCCAAAGCCTTGCATAACGATATGGTGCAAGGAGTGCACAGATCTGAGATTTGACTAAGTGTCGAAGGGACTTTGCAAGAAGTCTAAGAACTAGAAAGGGAGAATGCCATGAGGGCGAGAGGAATTTCTCTTCGAGAATTAATTAGAATTTGAGTCATCAAAATCCCTGAAATGAAAGGAGTGTGCGGGGAAATCGAAGTCTTCACGAGACCAAGCTCAGGAGGAACAACACTTTCATAAGTGTTGACGAGATCCAAGAAATGGACTCGCAGGAAGGAGAAAGGTTGAAGCCTTTGAATCCTTCAAAAATCTTCTAAGTATGAAGAAAGCATAAGCTAAGCGGGAAAGATCTGGATCGTCTGATCAACGTCCAGACAATGAGGAGAAAGTGCAGAGGAGGAAGTATCTCAGTCGTTCGGTCAGAGCGCAAGAGAATTATAGCCATCCAATCAAGGTAAAGTGCACTAGCATTAAAGCTTCGAAGGCACACATGAGGAACAAAGTCACGAAATTTTGAAATCATCGGGACTGTCCGTCGTCAAGGAGGACATGTGGTGAGAGATCAACGTTTCGCTGACTCGTGACTCAAAGGAGTCAAAGGTTGAGTCATGAGTACTCGCGAAATGTAAAATCGAGCTTCAAGGTAAACGAGAATAATTATTCATATTGCAAGGTATTGTAAATGGTTAAATGACAAAGGAATTAAAGCAAGCAAGCAAAGGCATCAATTTCATTTAGAAAACCGAAATAAAAGGAGCAAGCACCAAATACAAAGGGAAAGGCAAGTAAAGTAAAGGTGTAATAAATCTTGGCTATTGAAGGCTCTCATCGTATCATTTCCACCCAATCGATTAAGCTCCTAAAACATTCCTCATTTGTTACACTGCATATATCATTATGTTAGCTTTGCATTCCAACTGAGTGACTGGTTTTTAATATCTCTAGGGAAAGCTTCCACAACATGTCATGATAACACATTTCCAAAGTAATTGGATGACAATTCCATTTGTTAAATAGGTACGACAATCTATTTCCACGCCTACACTATAATTTATATCATTGTTGATATCCTAGTTATGGATCAACAACTTCCATAAATAAGCAAAAACTGCTTCTAATTTGCTATAATGTTTATGAGGCTTGGAAATCTTTGACATTTAGATTAAAATCTTGCTAATCAAAGAAGAAAAGACATTTTGGTTATTTGACTCCTTTAAATACATTGTAGATAGTCTCATATACATTTTATCAATTGCAGAACAATAATGAGCATGATGGAAAACATGTAATATGGATCAATTAAAACTAGGTTTCAATCTTTCAATGCACTAATTTTGAGTGAGCTTTGGCCAAGATGTTAAAAATATGTTAGTGAAAATTGCATTATAAACACAATTTATCATCGACATTAGTTGATTAAAAAAATAAAGCAAAATCTGAAACCCGTCGAAGCAAATATGGCGTCTGCACTGAATATTTACATTCAATAATTCCAATAATTCCATATGCCCAATACATTTATAACCATATGAATATTTTTTAATAAAAAAGGCAAGCTAAAGACATTGTCGGACATGTTATCGAATCCCACCTTGAATTGGTTGTTGACTGATGCATTTATTTTCCACTTCAAAGGAATCGACTCCTATGTAATGCCATGTCATCCAACTAAAGTTATTACAATCCACAAAGCTTTCATCGTAGTTTAAACGTTCTATGAAATGACTCTTTTCCAGCGATATTTTCTGGGGACATTTGCCCAAAAATCCGACGAAATTTGTTAGATCCGCAGATTTGAGTGATTATTTATATATAATATGTGTGCCCCATGGGTTTTTCAGCATGTTGAATCCATTTTTGCATTCAGAGATGGATTTTAAACAACAAAAAATAGTGATTTCGTGTAGATTTATGTCACTGAATTCCAGTGAAAAGAACCATTTCGTAGAGCAATTAGACAACACCCAAAGATTTCTATATATGATTTATGATTTGTGGAGACGATGGTCTACCTGATGCTACTTTTTCATTACCTAGATAAAATAAGGATCATGTCATCCATTGTGTAACAGAACGCCAAAATGTCATTGTTCTCTTATTTTAAAGGTTGTATAAAAATTCAACCAAAGAATTCACTGTCAATATGCTAAATTAGCTATAGTCATATATTTATGAAAAACATTTTTGGGCATCTAATAGACCACATATCTTTCAAGAAAAGGTCAAATGCATATTACACCTCATTATATAATATTTTGTGATTGTATTATATTCTCAATTATATTATAGTATAATCTAAAGTGAATATCTTTGGCATGCTTAATTTATATTATAATATTATATATATCTAACACGCAAAAGGATGTTGGATGCTCGTTTCAATAGCATAAGCGTGCGATGTGGGTTCGTGTTAATTGCATATGTTAATTATTATTATTATTATTATTATGTTAATTATTATTATTATTTGACATGTTTTTGACTATTTCTGGGGTTTACTTTCTAAAAATTGATTATTGTCCCTTATCTCTTTGAGTTATACAAATATTTATCGATAGTATATATACATCTCAATGTACAATTATTGTACGGACTGGTGCACCGGTTTCACCAAGTGACTTTTAAATACTGTTATGTTTTAATATTATGTCGAGTATGTGGTACGCTCCTTCAATTTGATGTATGCAAATTTTTTATATATCGAAATACTTCAACTGAATAAACAATTTGTATTCCAATAATTTTGGTAAATTCATATAGTGTTTTTAAATATCGATAGAAAATTTAAGAAACAAAACCAATAAATTACAAACTCAAAAATGAAAACATTGAGTATTCATTTACAATTTCAATGCCTAGGATAAAATAAAAATATAAACAAGTTAGCAATTGATGCATTTGACAAGATGACTTACATCTCTCACTGTCTGATAAAATTGGCTCCGTTGAAACCATTGACCCATTTGACAAGCATCATATTTGATGACTTACACTTATGTGTCTGATAAAATTGGCTTCGTTGAAACCATTGCTACATTTGACATCTCATCTTTGCACGTGCATAAGGATCATTGCAAAATATAAATGAAAGAAAAATAATTTCTATCTTTTATCGTAGTGTTGTAATAATAAAACTAATGAACTTACTAAATAATAAAGTTATTTATTGCTCTTAAATTTTCCATGACACGCGTCGGATAGAGTAAAGTTTTGGGTACAAGTTGTGGGTTTTAATTTGTTGGTTTTATGTTCTTAATGCAAGTGTAGCACATGCAATAGGTATGTGACACTGTGTGGATATTTGGAGTTTGAGATGTCCTAAAGAAATCATTTGACACCTTTGACCCCAAGTTGATAAGATCTTTCCATATGGTTTATGTTCTTGTAGAGGGTCCACTTTGGCATGCAAGGGTTTCATAGGCTTTTTTCACATCCCTTTGGAGCTTCTATTTTTCTCAACCCCAAATGATCTAACTTAACTTGGTAGCTTCAGGCCTCATATGTGCAATGTTGGAAATTTCTTGAATCCATTGACTTGATAACACAATGACCATAGTGCATCGGTTGTATCATCCCACAAAAAAATTGTCTCATGGTTTCCTTCAATTAAGAGCGAGTCCTTATTTATATAATACATGGTCTGCTCCAATATTACCTGCACCCTGCACATATGAAGAAACCCTCATTACATCATTGGATAGATCATCAAATTCATATTCATTCAGAGAAAATCAAGTCATAAGAACAAACATTTGAAAGTTGAATTATCAGTGTATATGGATTTATGGATTGCGAGAGGTTGTTAAAGAAGATCAATAACAATAATGACTTAATATCGAAATAAAATAGAGCAGAGTGTTTGAATGTCATATCTTTTTAATGTTATCAATTAAATCATTCGAATAGAATATTGTTTTGGGAAAAAAGGAAGAGAAAAGAGAAATGGTTTGTAGATTCAAAAGGGCCTGCACTGCAAATCTCCAAAGCACCAAAATTAAGAATGAAAATTTGAAATGAGGCCACCCAGGTAAGTCATTTGAATCCTAGGTTCTCTGCTTCCTTGACCCTTCTTCCCCCATCGATTATAATTAAGTTCACTTTGTTCCATATAAAAGCACATTTGCTTCTTTTTCATGCAAATATAATTAATTTTATATTTTCATCTAGGTACAATGTCTCTATGGAAACTAACACAAAAAGAGTTTATCGCCTTTTGTAGTTTGGAAAATTCTGCAAAAAGATCCATTTGTTCTTGCAACTGTCTACTGGAAACTCATCCATTACTCAGCTAGTATTTCTACTTTATAATGTGCTAATGTTCTAAGTTTTCTGAATTTATGGTTTTTTTCATCTCCAAGCATATGTTCGTGGGCAAAGTCAAGGTTAGGAATTAGAGAATCCTTTTCATATGGGGCACAATAGTAATCTGCATCTCGACATCCAAGCTGAATTTCATTTAGCAAACAAAGTTCTCCAAGATCTTGACAATGAATTTTCAAATTTCCAAAACTCCAATAAGGGACAAGTTTCTCAAAATAAAATTTCTCAGGGGCTGAAAGATTTGGGCATGGAAAGGTTCCATTAAATATCCCTTTAATGTTCCTTTTAGTGTACATAAAATGTCAATTTTATCCATCATGGAACGTAGCTTTTAAATAAACTCTTTTACAGAAAACTATACTCGTGGGTGTTCTGCTACATATCTAAATGGTCGAAAATGACATTGTTTCAGGGAAAGATTATAGAGATGGCATGATATGTATGTTTTAATGAAGGCAATGGTGGAGATGTTAATAGTTAATGGCAGGAAACATTTACCAGTGCTCATTGTTCACCCCAGTGTTATTGCAGGCACATACATTCAACATTTTCCTAGATGGATAGAAGTAAATTCGTAATAAAAAACTATCATAACTCAGGGGTATACCATTAGAAAGAGCATTCATTTTAACATAATGGGATTTAATAAATAAAAAAAAATCATTTTTTTAAATAAGAGGCATAGTACATACCTCTACCTGCGCCTGTTCTTCCCACCACTCAAACACAACATCTACCAAAACTTTGTAGCTTTCTGCCTCTATGAGAGGCCAGTCATTGTCATATACATGTACCAAAAGGTCCAAAATCAAAATTTAATAACCATCATAAACAAATTTATATAGTTGAAATGAAATTATACTTTGAGAAAAAGCTTCAATATTGGAGATACATCGTTACTTGAAAGGCCAAAAGGCTTCATGGCTTTGAGAGCTCCCATGAATTTCTCGTTCCCCATTTTTTTCATCTCAAATATGTCAAATTTTGTGTAAAATTCAAACCAAAAAACATACATACACGTGTTGTTCTCTCTAGCTAGGACTATCTACATGAAGAATGCAACACATAAGAGTAGATGTGATGAGACATCAAACCTAAAAGTTTATCACGATTATCAGCCAGGGTTTGCAGAGGAATTAAATGATAGTGAGCACAACCACTTGTGGATGAAACTTCATAGATGAATTAAACGATATTTTAAATGGCGTGGTGATGTTACCAAAGATTATGTTTCCAGTCCCAGAATAAGAGATCAAATGAATTATCCAATAAATTGCAAGAAAAACGAATTAAAAATAATTTGAAAAACCTAATTTGAAAAATATAGGTTTTTCAAACTTTGGTTAAAACACAAATGGTGATATCAGTCAACGAGAACTAATAGTTGGTAAACCTAAATTGAATGCTATATACAATCCTAGTGGCAAGTATAATAAGAACTCACCCAATGAGTAAAGAAAGACAAAAATAGATGAAAATAGGTCCGGGAGGAGGGCATAAAAAAACAAAGTAACGAGGAAGGCTATGGATAATTGGCTCCCAAGAGTGGCTTAGTTTGTAGCCATCTTCGTGATTGAAATTGTTAAGTTGTTTTTTTAATTTCTGGGGCTTCTTGACTAATTATGCATGTTGAATAATGGAGAGTTGAGGCTAAAACGTTGGTTTGATTAAAACAAAGGAGTTGTTTTAGTGTTATGAGAATGCTCTCCACTGGCATATTTGGTAGACCATTTATGAAAGATGTCAACAATACGTACTTTGAGTTGAGTTTGGAAAGATAGTTTAATTTTTCTAATGTAGGTTTGTCACAATGATAGGGAATTTGATAAGATCCTTAGCAATGTAGAGGGTTTGTTTGATCTTTGACACTTCTGAATAATTGTTTAAATGTTTTATTAGGTTTAAATAAATTTTTGACATTCTTTTGGCTAAGATTTTGGAAATTTGTTGGGTAATACTATGAATATAAGGGAGGAAAAAGTGCACCACTACATGGTGAGCTCAAGCATTACAACAATAAGGCTGTTAAATTTTGAGTAAATACACTTAAATCATCAACTAGGGAAATCATAGAATTTTGAAGTACTGTGGAAAGTTTACACAATATTTAGGTGTAGATAAGAGCTATGGAATGAACTCTACATTAAGTTATTTTTAAAGAATAAAAAGTATATGAGTTTTGTGCAGCTACCTACAATAGAGAGATAAAACTCTATAGTAGAAGTCTTCAAGGCATCAAAATCCTTATGGCTCACTGATTGGTGCTACAAAACCCTACAAATCCCTTGGAATTAAACAACATTGTTGAAAGTAAATTGAAATGTAAAAGCTTCAATGCTACAAAAATAAATTAGACATTAAGAGATAAATTCAATGTTGGAAAATAAACCTATCCTACATCATGTTAAAATACAACAAAAAATCCCCCTCGAACCGTAGGTTTATGGTATGCTAGTGAAGGAATCAATAACAATAACAAAAATATTCTTGCAACTTAAATAAAAACATCCACACCATAAATTACACATGCAATGCAAAAAAAATATAAAGGTACATTCACCAACAATCTCTTCAAGTGGGCCTTGCCTAAGGAAGATTGGTAAATCCCTTCATTATGGTTTGGATTAACTACGAATAATGGTAGTCTTTTTATTTCATCAAAAGCTTCAAGATTACAAACTCTAATTTGCAGGTTTTTTACCCTAGTTGTAAGCAAGATTCAAAACCTATGGCTATCTACCTTAACTGTTCTACAAATGAGCATATTTATACTAAACAAGCATTAAATTCATACTAAAATTTTTCAAGCTATGCACTACAGTCTCACCCCTAAATTTACCATTTTCCTCCACATTAGTTAAGGAAAGATGTTGAGAAATGAGATTCAGGTGTGCATGATCCTTCTTTGGCATAGAAACAACTGCTTTGTTGGAGAGTCCATAGCATCACTCTTTCTCTTGGCCTGTTCAATTAAATGGTTATTGTGGAGTGTACAATCATCTCCCTCATTCTCGAGCTAGAACAAGTGGTCTATTAGAGATACCATGACACCACTCTTTCTCTTAGTCTACCTCTTAAAATGTGTTGTTGTATAGTGTGCGACCGTATTCCTCATTTTTGAGCTAGAACATTTTGGATTGTGCCTCTACAACCCCAACTATTTTCTTGTTTAGGTTTCTAAGGAGAGTCAATTGATTCCCTAATATTTTGTTGGTGAAGTATTTCCTTCCTCATCATGTTGATGGGTGCATAGTGGATGTAGACTTGGAAGGAAAATGGCCATTGCTCATCCTTTCACTTGGTTGTAGCTAGGATAGGTGTCAAAGGTGGGAGGTTGAAAAAAAAAATTAACTTTTTCCAGAACCATAAGGGTTAGAGCTATGAAAAACAAATCATCAACAAGAACATCAGACTCATCAATGATAGGAAAACTCAAACATTCTCACATAACACTCATAAAATGTAACTAAAATAAACCATTGCAAGTTATTAATCAACACACTATCATTAGTGTTAAGCCCTAATATTGGCTCATTACCCCTTAATTGGGGCATACTACATTAGTAATGTTATTTTATTTATGTCGGATTTTTTCCATTAGTTGTAATTATACCTCCTGGTCTCCTATATATACCAAGGAGACATTTTCATTTGGAATCATCTTGTACTTAAACATTTATGTGGGGTAAAAGGAGGTTGCCCCCTCGAAGAGGCTTATTATTTGAAATTGTATCTTTTTCAAGGCATTGAAGGCATTGAGTACTTATTCTAAGGTTTTTCTATGCTATATTGATATTTGGTTCTTAACATATGGTATCAGATCTCAAGGTCTTGGGGTTTCGCTGCTACATATGATACACCTTGGAATTTTTTCTATAAATTATTTTCTACAATGTTTCCAAAGCAATGGTTTGGAGGATATTTAGTAGACAGATCAAGGTACGTTGGGTTAAAATTTCAGCTCCTTAGGCCTTATACTTTTGGAGATACAACTTGTGCAATATAGGGTTATGGAATCATCTTGAACTGAGCCATTTCAGAATTTTCTCTATAAAGATTTTTCTGTAACGATTCAGACCCTAAAATCCGGAAGATATTAACAAAAATTAGTAAGTTATCTGTGGTAAAAATTTCAGCTTCTGGGTCATCTTACATTTGTATATACACCCTGTGAAAGATAGGGTATCTGACTAGTTCTATTGACTAGTCTCAAGAAGATTTTCCAGGTAAAACAATCATAACTTATTCCTAGAGTATACAAATTGAGTGGGACCAATTTCATTGGATAGTGGACAGTCTGAAGTATTTCTGGTATGAGTTTCAGAATTTTATATCAATTATTTTGTGTGGGGCATACTATACAAGTGAGATCTCCTGGAAAGGCCAAAAATAAACAAGTTGTGGGGAAGTTACCGTAAATTCCACTTGGCACATCCAATTTTTATCAGACCTGTGGCATTGCAGAGAAGAAATATCAGAGAACTACATAAAAGAAAGTTACATACCTAGAAGGTCCAAAACTTGGGAGATACAAAAGAAGAAAGATTGTCTAGCAGAACCATCTCAAAATCAAGGTTTAAAAGTGATACTTGGCCAACATGCCACCCAAAAAGGGAACTTCTACACCAAATAAGCCTCCATACAATCCTAATTGGACTCTTGATGAAGGTGAAGAAATGCATAGGGACATAAATTATTTACAAAAGAAGATAGTAACAAAATATGAACTACAAGAGATGGAAGCTAAGTTGGAGGCAAAGATGGATGGTTTAAAAGAGGAGATCACAGAAGTATCGAAAAATTTCATAACAGAGAAGACACCTGAAAGTGAAAATGCATCCCATGAAATTCATGATGAGGACACAAGGAAGGTGAATCAAGAATGGAGAAACTCCAAATTTGGGTTGAAGACCAACCACGTTCCTAAGATCGATATGAGGAAGT
>ML796749.1:176639-186676 GCA_009831015.1 Picea engelmannii
CATATTTACTTCTTATCAACCATGACAAAAAAATAATGAGTCATATTTACATCAAACAATATTGGGTCCATTACCCAAACCTTTGTGCTACGGGGATTTCTTCAAGGGTTGACATCAATGACAACCAACCTTAATCAACAATACGCTCATTCGTAAGAGGATGATTATTACAACGAGGTTCTAAATGTATTTTTAACATAAATAAAATCCAAAACCCTAACTCTGGAAGATGAAAAGCCAACAGTTTTGTGGACCCTGTTTTGAGTAGTTTGGTGTATCAACTTCCCAGGGGCGTAAATTTCACATACGATTTTTTGTTTGGGGCACACGATAGCTCGTTGGAAAGGTATCGATGAGGCCCTTAAAATGGCCCCAGAAGTTCAAGAACCGAAAAAACTGCTAAGAATAGTAAATTTAGAATAGACTATTTTGAGCCAATTGGAATAAGTGGGTGGCCACCGATATCCACCTACATCATAATTCCTCAAGTTTGAGGAGATATGGCTTAGTGAAGTTGGAGAACCATCATGACTAATCTAGAAGCCCCTAGAAGGTCAAATAAGTCCATTATTCTAGAAGCTCCCATAAGAAGTTTACTAGTGAAAGTGGTTGTAACGAGGAGTTAATCATGGGTAAAGTTGTTGCAATAAGAAAATAATTAAAAATAAATTAGTTGCAACAGGAAGTGGTGAGTTTACTATTTATGGTAAAGTGGTTGCAAGTGGGAAAAGTAGTTGAAAGTGGGTTAGCCCTAAAAGAAGGAAGTTGGGTAAAATAGTTAGAAGATAACCCCTAAAGGAAGCTACTTAGAGAGTATAAACAAGAGAGAAAAAGTATCCCATTAGCACCTAATTTGTGCATATTGAATATTTATTTTTGTGAAATGTTAAGGTTAGGTATCATTAACAAATCTATAGTAGTGATTCTGAAGCAACACCAAAGTTGCAGGTTCAAAGGGTAGATACTATGGGTACTGAACTAGGGTTTTATTGAAGACATACACAGGTTGTAGTACTAGAAGGGAACGAACATCTGTGGGCCACAGTGGGACAAAGTGCAGGTACCAGTAGGTATAATAAAGACAAAGCATAGATCTTTTTCCAAAGATGAAAAGGAAGATCAGAACTATCTTCAGTGATGGGTTGTTGAGTAGAGAAGAAGCTACAGGAAGATATAACAGTAAGAAGGTACAACAGAGCTATCTACAGTAACAAAATGTATGTTATATGCTTATCTAAAGTAGATACTTGGTGAATTTTTTGATATGTTCATGGGAGATTGAGATCTTTTCCTTTAGGGATTGTTTGTTGTACGATATATTATATACAAGACAGATCTACAAAGATACAATGTTATTGAATTGGTTGTTTTTTGTTGGGATACTTAATTGAGCATCTTGTTAAGACATATCCTATGTTATTTGGACCATGGTTGAGGTTTTATGGTTGAGACATAGTGTTAGATATTGGATATACTTAGATATTGGATGAGTATTGTTTCTATCAGATCAACCATTTTGTGAGTAGACATAGAGTGATCAAACAGTGACAAAGACTGATACAGTGACATATATAGAGATATAGAGAGAGTGTTGTTATAGGGAAAGGCACCGACATCAGTGAGTTGCAACAAGCATATGCATAGACATCAATGAGTTGCCGTAGGGAAAGGTGCAGATACCTGCGTGTTGTAGTATAGACAGGTCGCAGATCTGCAGGAATATTTTGAAGAAGTTTGGTACATATTGGGATAAGATTTTGGTGACAGTTATTACAGTTACAGATTTGATTCAGTGAGAGTGACAAGTTTTCTACATTTGAAATTTATACTTCAGGTTAGTTTGGATGGGGCAAGCATACACTACTACATATGGGTGGATTATTCCACAAAATGTTTCCACGTTTCCATTATTTTCATGTTTTTTTTTAAATAGGGCGGGAGGTTCGTTGATATTGCCATGAAAGTTCGTCGATATAGCCACGAATAGTTTTTTTTAACTTGATCAGGATTTTCATCTCTATTTCCACGAATGTTTGTCTCTATTGCCATGAATGTTCATCGCTATTGCCACAAATATTTTTCCTATCTCATTGGTCGGTGTTAATGGCTAGTTGACTAGTTGATCTATATATACTTGACTTTAAGAGACTTTGCGACACAATTGCTATAGTTGCGACATTGTTCGTGGCTTTTGTTTGAGCTGTTTATTTTTTCCTTCACCCACCAGTTGAACAAATCCAATTCTCGATATACATAGATCAGATTTTGAACTTGCAAGGTTATTATGTTTTTTTTATTGATGTACTCATTTAACTTGTAAATTTTTGTTCAAATGTTGAAATTTCATGTAGCTTGTTTTTTCCTTGATAATATATTATATGTGTAGTACCATATTTCATGTCTTTGGTTTTTGGATCTAGTTAGTATATTCTATGGAAAAGGGTATGTGGATTCCATAATATTCTAGGTTTATGGAATCCACATAATCTTTTCCCTTCAATTGTAACTAGAATGTCTCTCTCTTTTCATTGATAAAGATATGGAAGTTCTCTTGAAACTCAACTCTGGTCGGTGAAATGATAGTAATTGATTGTCATTTTCTTCTCTCTTTTATTTTTAAGAACTAACAAAAAAACACCAATAAAGCTTGATTGAAGCTTTGATACCACTTGTTACATCCCTAGTACCCAAATGGGATCACACTTGCATAAATTGAAAATAATCTAACAGTGACAATAATGGTTGGGATACTTGCACACCTAATGGTTGGCTAGCACTTACTAATTCAATTAAATGAAGGAAGAAATCTCCATGAATAAAATATTGAAGTTGATTGTTATATTGATAATGATAAGTTATGGTATATATAAGATAGGGAGGAAACTCATGTTTATAAAAATAAGATACATAAACACTAACCCTAAACTTATGTTAGGTATATATGTCATTACTATATAAAGGAAACATTTGTACACATATGACCTTATTATAAATATGTTATCTATGTCACAATTAGGCACATAACAAACACTTTTAACTAACCACCTCCAACCATCTTAGATTATGGTTAGCCACCTTTAACTTTCTTGGCTTATGACTAATCACCTTTAACAAATGAACTTATGATTATATACCATACTCTTCCAATATAAATAAATTCTATTTGTTTCAACTTTCTCAATAAAATCCACATACCCTTTTCTTATATGTGATGTTGTTTCTCTCAATTTTTTATAATCACACACAATTCTAGATGTAGTGATTAACTTTAGTTTGTAGTTGATGTAACTTGTTTGTACACTATTAATAAGGAGTATCTAAAATATAAAAAAATCATGACGAAATCTACGATAACATGATGAAATCTACTAGTCAGACAATGAAAAATGAGAACATGCCAGCGTGTCTTAGAAAATAAAAATATGACCACTGTAAGTAGCATAAAATTGTGAACATTGTATGTAGATGCAAATCAACATGTCATAATTTAAACCAACCCAACCCAATTGTGGATGACAAGTGGTTGTCATTCTTTTTTTAGTGGTGAATTTCAAAGATTGACATTTTGTCTACAAAACAACTTAGAGGCTAGTGTATGGTGTTGAGTGATTCAAGTTTGATAAATTTTGACCACTTTCGTTAAATGGTGTGTAATTATTTTCCATGGTGATTCAATACACACTACTCTAAAGTACAAATTGAAGAATATCGATCTTAATAGTTAATCGATAATAATAATAAAAACATGTCAAAATGTCTTAGAAGAAATAATTGTGAGGATTGTAGGTCACTGTAAATAAACATATCATAATCGAAAGTAGTAGCTAAAATATCATGAAGGAGTATCTAACATATAAAAGTTTGACAACTTAGTGTTTAGTATGGTGTAGGTAAGACAGTTACTTGTTGGAACTAGGATTTGTCACTATGAACGAAAATGACATGAAGCTTGCTCGGTTAAGAGAGGCATTAGAGGCGAGGAGCGATGGAAAATGTTATTTCTCTTGCTATGATTGCAGAGGGTTGCAAAGAAAAATAATTTTAATAACAACAACTGAAAGACATTGTAGGGAGAAGGGGCATGCCAAAGGGGGTTATGAATATCGTCCCTTGGTAAGAGGATTCAATATTTAATGTATTATCTATAATAATCATCATGTCATGAACTTTAGTAATATTTCTTATCGAGAATTTTATATTTTCTATACACACTAACTTTTCTACGTTGTTTTTAAATATATAGACGATGCCCCCAATATGTCGACCTCCAGAGAGTTATTTTCCAAGTACTAGCAGAAATACTCCTTTACAGGGTGATGAACTTCGAGATCAGAATATTGAAGTTGTTGATCAAGTTATTAATGATGATATGGATGGAGATAGCATTAGTGATTCAAATCAGGAATATGAGATACATATATTGATCCAAGACACATTTTCTCCAATGGATGAGGACAACCAGGATGATAGTCATGATGTTGATCCTCTACTCGAGAAGTCACGTCAACCTCTTTATGAAGGCTCAACAAAAAATATTTTATCTGCTATATTGTTGTTGGTGAACCCGAATGTTTTGAATGGTTTATCAAACACATGCCTCACACAGATACTAAGGTATTTAATTTGTTAATTATTTATGCATGCATGTTCATAAATACTTAAAAGGTTCAACTTTTTGCTATATTGCTATTGTTTTCTAATTCATAAATTAGTATATTGGATGCGATATTGATGATTAATATTGTTTACATTGACTTATTTTTTAGAAATTTGTAGATTGTTAGGTGAAGTTCTATTACCGATGTCAAATATTTTTCCACGCACATATTGAGAAATATTCATGATTATGAAATAAATTGGAATGGACTATCAGGCTATTGATGCATGTCCTAATGATCATATCATATATTATGGACAATATGCATTAGAAAATGAATTCCCACGATGTCAAATAAGTAGATATCGAACCAATAAAGCGTCAAATAAGGTGCCTCGCAAATTTCTTCGTTATATTCTGATAATTCTACGCTTCCAGCGGTTGTTCAGGTGCCAAAGTATAGCACAGTTTATGGATTTCCATTCAAAGAACAAAAGTCGAGACGATGTTCTTCGAATGCCTACAAATGGTTCCGCATTGAAGTACATCAAAGAAAAGTGGCCAATTTTTAAATAAGAACCTCGTAATGTTAGACTTTCGTTGACAACTGATGGTGTCAATCCATTTGGAGAGATTCATTCTACGTACTTAGTGTGGCCTATTTTTGTTATAAACAATAACCTTCCTCCTTGGATGTCGATCAAGAGAGAGCACACAATGTTGGCAATGATTGTTCCAGGTATTGAATTATCTCTTATTTTCTTTAAAGTATGACAAAATATTTCATTTTTGTGTTCTGTGCATGGTAATTATTTCTTTTATATATAATGACATCTAGATAAGTATAATTAATCATCCAGTATGTTGAACCAATTAGGTAGGTACCAGGTTAAAGATATGAACGTATATATTGAGCCTCTTATCGATGAGTTGTTGAAGTTATGGGTTGGCATCACTATGTATGACATCTCTAGACCAATAGGGAAAAAATGATTTCAATTCCATGGAATACTATCATGGACAATTCATGATGCTCCCGGGTTAACACATTTTTGTGGTATATTGTTACTTTATTTTGTGATTTAATATTATATATATTTATTGAAAATATCATGCATTATTTTAAATTGCAACTCTAATTTGATGCTACATTAATTCATATATCTTGTAGGTCTTCAAACAAAGGGTAAATTTGCATGTATCGTTTTTGGTCTGAGGATAAAATCTCGTCGTTCAGGGAGTTTAGGAAAGGAAGTGTTTGATGAGTATAGGCACTTTCTGCCTAAGAACCATAGTTATCGAACTACAGACAAAGAAAAATTCAATGGTAAAGAAGAAAATGGAAAAAAACCACAAAGAATGACACCTCGCCTATGGAAGTTGGAATATATTAGAAATTGTCAAGGTACGCAAATTATTTATGTATGACATATTATATAAATCTTTGGTTAATTTCATTAGTATTAATTTCATTGTGTCCCATTAATTAGTGTTAATTTCAATTTGTTGATGTTTCATGAATGTCGTTAAGGCACGAATGGGCTTCCACGAGGAATGAAAAGTTACTCGATGCAATTCAGTAGATTGCCATACTATGAGCACCTACAAGTAGTTCATATGTTTGATACAATGCATATCGGGAAGAACATAATAGAATTGTTATGGAGAATATTAGATGGAAGGACTGGCAAAGAGAGAATTGGAAATATTTGTTGTGACATCCAGGAAGCTAATCACACATTGCAAAGTGTTATTATTAATTCTAATGGCGATGGTTGTGTGAAAATTACTAGTCTTCATTGGTTATTGACAGAGCAACAGAGTAATATTGTAAAAGAGGTCATTCGAAAAATTAGGTTTCTGACAGGGTTTTCGTCGAACATACAAAATATCTTAACAAAAAAAGGTGATTTTGGTGGGGTTAAAACACATGACTGACATACATTCATTAAGGTAATTAGTAGGTTATAATATATTTCCTTATTGGTACGCATTTTTTGGAATCAAATAATAATTATTTGTTTTTTGTTATAGTATGTTCTACCTTTATCTGTCCCAGACGATTTTGACAACAACATAAAACAAATTGTTTATGTACTTGGCAAATACATGAGGTAAGTATTGTTTTATAAGGAAAATGTACTTCTTATTTGATTTGTAGCGGAACTTATTGGCATATTATGTTTTATCTACAAATTTATGTATGCCTTGATATTATTTTATTGCAATGACATTTGTAGGTGGCTATCATCAAAAGAAATCCATAAAGAATATATAAGGTATTGGAAGAAAAAAATTCCCTGACTAATGTGTCAAATGAAACAATATCTACCTCTAGCATTTTTCAATGCACAAGAACACTACCTCATACACCAAGTTGAGGAGATTGAATTATGTGGACCAATACACACAAGGTCGATGTGGATGGTGGAGAGGCATTTGAAGTCACTAAAGGATTTTGTTAGACAAAGAGCACATCCAGAGGGTTCTATGGTTGAGGGATATATGGTACATCAATGCATGGTGTATATTAGTCAATATATACCTAAATTAGTAGAAAATATGAATGTGCCTCGCATTTGGCATCTCGACTCCATCAACAAATTTGAAGGGAGGTCCTATTGGAAAAAGGTAACATGAGGACTGTAAAAGGTAATTATTAGATGTTGACATAGATTTAATATATTACACGTTTATTAAATTATTCCTTTATTAACAATAGCTAATTAATGATATTAAATTGTTATTCTATCATATAGTTGCTCAAGAGTGGGATGCTTTACATTTATACATTGCAAACACCTTGATTGGATGGAGCATTGGATAGAATATACTGAAGAATACTTCGATAGGTTATCATGGGAAGGGGTGAGTAAGATGATTAAAACAACACATCATCATCGAGATGAATTTATTGATCTTACATCAAGGGATGTTGATTTAGCCTTTGGTTTAAAAGATAAACAGGCAAGTAAAAAATTTTACCCACATTTTCCTAGTTTTTTCCCAAATTTTCAATGTATTTGGTTTGTTTAATTTTTGAAATTTATATTTACTAACTCCTATATGAGGTTTATTAATTGGCAATGTATTTTTTACTTGTTTTCCATGTTGTAGTTGAAACATCACAAGGCTATGTGGTGTAATGGTCGTAAATTTCATATCAAAATGTTGGATGATAAGATGAAAAGCTCGGATTGTAAGATAACTGTAATGTTTAAGGTCACCAACATTTCCTCTAGAAGTGACAGAAATTCAGAAGAAACTGATAATTAGTACTATGGGCATTTGGAGGATATAATTGAGTGTGATTTTAATTCCTTTAAAATAGTTTTTTTCTAGGTTAAATGGTATAGGCTACGGATGCATGAACGTGATGCTGAAAGAACTGTTATTGAGATTGATAATGGATTTACCATGGTTAATACAAGGGAATTTGAACTGAGCACATAGAATTATTTTCTTCCAAGTTAATGTGAGCAAGTATTTTACTCAGAGGTAGCTGGTAAAGAGGTTGGTCATATGTTGTTAGATATGATCCAAGAGGAAGACCAGTAAAGTATAATCATGTAGTCAAGGATGAATATAATAACGAGGAAGAAGATCATGATTATGTAGATCAGGAGAAGGTGTCTCATGTAGTCTATGTTTCAGATGAAGAAGTTAAAGAAGTTGATCATCCAAATGTAGGAAACGACGATCTCATTTAAGACATCGATAACTATATTAGAGAAAATGACGTTGATGATGATGTTGATATGAATGAGCCTTTCACCAATATCGATTCTGAACCAGATCCTGATACATATGTTGAGCTAGATGAAGAAGAAGATGACTGATGTTTAATTGTTGAAAAGAAGAGGTATGTGTTTATATCTTTTATATGCTCTTCATATGTTTTTATTTTTTATAATATAGTATATGATACATGTTATTTAGAATTTCAAATTAGGTANGGGGGGGCATAATTAGAGATTCCACCTTCACGTGGTTTCCCTTGTTTAGTAGAGAATGAACTATTCTCAAAACCAAGAGGAGATATGTGCGACTACGCCTAATCATACCAACAATGCACCTAATTGAAAGTTTCCCCTAGTCTTAGTCATCACCCATTATGACACTTTTCACCCAATGATCATTAGATCACAAGGTTGGAGGCATATGGGCATTAGGATCATGAGGATTTATAACCCTACAGTAACAAGAGACATTAATTGAACTTTGACTAGATTGAAAGGTGTGTGCAATTGAAAATACTAACAACCCAAAACTAAAAGGGATCAATACACATACTATCAATGAATGGTGATCTGGCCATGGTGTGTAGGAAGAGGCCTAACACCTTCAAAATTATCATTCTCCAAATATCTTATACAAATTTTACAAGGAAATTGTACTAGGACTAGACATGGGCAACACCGACCTGTGAATGGGACCAACGCTGAAATTTTTTCAAACTGTTTCTATACGCATTCAAATTTGACATGGATAGACTATTTGGATGCCTTAACTGTATGGGATGATTTCTGGACTCAAATTTGACTCACACATGCACTTTCTATCAATTCATCATGTAAACCATAAACCCTAATTTAGTGGAGTCATCGATTTGTCGGGTTTTAGTGTTCCTGGTGAATGGATGCATTGTTGTTGACATGGAATGGGACAACACATGTTCAACTTATTAATTTTATTTATTCACTTGATGTGGGCCTAGTCATTCCTAGCCTTGAATTGAAAGTTGCCCCTAGTATTAGTCATAGTTACCCCTAATCTAATTAACTACCACACAATCAAGTGAATAACAATTAATAAAATAACAATTACCCTATTGCTATGACATGCAAAAGTAAAAGAGGGGAAAACGAGAAATTATACGTGCACTTACCATCTTAAAGGTGCCATGTTGTTGAAGATAAAATAGTGTTGATGATCATTTGCAATGTTGTTTTTGGGAAATACTCATTAGAATCATCTTCATCATTAGTAGAAGGATGATTAGGATGATTTCATTGATAAAAATAATATTGACATTCTGAGTGATGTGGCGCATAATGTGAATTCAATTTTTTTTACATAACAATTAAAATAAGATAAGCATATAATGGAAACTAATGTTAAAATATATGGAAGAAGTTTTTTACATGGAAACATTTTTTGTGATTTTTTATTTATTTTTACCAAAATAGATTATTTTTCTTCATTGCCACCATCATCACCCTTTCCATGAACATATTCCCCATTATAATTAGATTCATTGTTTCCTTCAATTTTATCTTTATCATTATGTTAATCATCATTAATGAATCCTTAATGGATCCAATGTTGAAACTTAGAGTAGTAGAATGATATTATCTTTAGTGAAGATTTGATATAGATGCAATGCATCACCTCCTTTCACCATTATCTGCACAAAATGGGATTTCATTAAACATTATAT